>JAVJIF010003104.1:0-287041 GCA_038442645.1 Agave tequilana | reverse complement strand
AATCGATCAGCGACACTAGTTGACACCGTTTCGAAGATTTCCAATTTAATTCAGGAAAATTTCAGAAAATCATAGAAAATCTAAAATATTGGAAAGCGATATTTGAAACTAAAATCAGTTAAATCAGAATAGCAAAAAGATCAAATCGAGCAATACTCCAAGATTGGATTCCCGGTTCAGATTAGGGCTGACTCTGAGTCCATGAATACGGATCCAAGGCAAAACGATCATATAAATAATCCATAACGCAAAACAAATACTAAAAGCAAATCGAAAAATATGAATACGCAACTAAGTACGTATTCCGGGAGCGGGGTGTTACAAGTAGACTACTCTTAATAGGACAATCACCTATGTGAGTATGGAGTTGGGTCCACTATTTGAGAATCTCTATGAGATTGTGATTCCCTAAAGATACTCTCTGAAACTAAGAATGTCTAAGGCTAAAATGGACACAACTGAAAATCAAAGTTGATTTTGAAAAGTTATTATGTGAAGCTTGTTGACTTGGCTTACACTAAAGGCTAATAGTTCAAGACTTAATTCACTGATTAGCCAGTAAGTCCAATAAAGTTTTCGCTATGGAAGGTTCAAGACCTAGTTCACCTATCCGGATGCAGTGTCTTTTCGAAAGTACCTTCCACTATAGAGTCAGTCTCTTTGTGTGTCAATTCCTTGAATCCCATTTATTGTGGGGGATTGTGGGGAAAATAAAGAATTAAAAGTGAATCTTTGAGCTGAATTAATGAAAGATCCGTTGATAGAATCAACCGAATAATGGTTGGAGTGTGTTCTCCTTCCATTAGGGATGAATGTGGTATATTCACATGTTTAATTCCGTTTTCTAATGAATGAGATATTCAAGTTTAAAGTTAGCCTAATTCAAAAGCTAAAGGGGACTAAAGATGGCTAATAACATTTAGTCCCACTTGGATATGGGATAGAACTTTGAAGTGTTTAAATAGAGGAAAATGGGAACAAAGGGCGTGCCCTTTGGGTACTTGGAGTTTTCGGGTGCGATTGGGAGGAAACCATGCGCGCGCATCTGCCGCCGCCGGCGTCGGTGCCGGAGCCGGAGCCGGGCCCGGCTTGGGTTGGGCTTTGGAGTGTGCACATGCACGAATCTAACCTGGTTCGGTTCCTTTTGAACTGGGCCACACGGTTGCGGTACTACAACAGGTCTCGACCCGCTTCGCTACTCGAACTCACACGCTACAACAGTTGGAAGAAACTGCTGCAGCGGTTCCTGTCTGGAACAGTTGCAACGATTCAAACGGGAACCATCACAACTGTTCCTGGACATTTTTGCCCTCCAACGGACTCACAGAAGCGCTATAAATAGCGCTCCTTTTTGAAATCACCTAGAGGGGGGGTGAATAGGTGATGGCTATATGACAATGGCAATTATGCGGAATTTAAAAATTTAACTCTAAACAATTAGCACAATACAATATTTCTTGCAAGTAAAGGACAATGTAAAATTGCAAGTAATAAAAGAGATAGAGTTAGAGAAATTTGAGCAAAACGCAAACACGCCGATATGTTTCCGAGGTTCGAGCCACGCTCTACGTCCCCGCCTTCACACTTGAAGGATTTCCACTATTGAGGATCCCACCGGATCAACAATACAAGGACAACACTTGTCCGTCTCCCGTGATGACACTTCACCACACCTGAGCACACTAGCTCGCCTTGAGGCCGATGCCTCTACAACTTCACTCAATTACAATGGAAGTGATCACACTTGATCACTTTTACAAATAGCTCACTAAGCACAATCCTAGAACCAAATAGTAGACTTAGAGTATGGGATTGTGTAGTGCAAAACTAGAGAGAAGTAGAGGAATAGGCTCCAAGAAAGGTGATGGAAATTTAGGCTTTGGAGAGAAAAATCTTTTCTTTTGAAAACTTTGGAAATCTTTGAAACTCTTGTCAAAGTTCACTTGATAGCTCTAAAATCATTAGTCATTTCATATGAAGTGACCACCTATTTATAGGGGTCAAAAACTGCTCAAGAGATTCGTTGGAGACAAATCCCAAAAGTCAAAGAGTCAGAAAATATAGCTGTTGGGTCTGTCAGAATTTTTGACAGACTACCGGTCGACCGGGTCGGTCGACCGCCAACGGTCAAAAATCCGACCGTTGGGGCTCACCGGTCGACCGGGTCGGTCGACTGGCATTTCCAGAGAGCAGCAGGTTGGGGGCCGGTCGAGTATCGGTCGACCTCCGGTCGACTGATACGCACATGCACAAATGTGCATGTCGGTCGAGTGCCGGTCGACTGCCGGTCGACCGGGCACTGTGAATTTCTGAAAAATCAGAATTCACAGACCTGGACAAATTTTGGATTTGGGTTTTTGGGTCTTGGATAAAATGTTTTGGTCTTGAAAAATCATAAAGTATGAGCATGTGTCATACTACTATCATCAAGGTAAAATACTTGGTAAAAATTCTTTTGATAAAAACTTGATTTTCAATAAAATGTTTTTCCCAAAAACTAGTCTCTCTAAAAATCGTATTTCCAAATAGATATGTTCAACTAAAACTGAGTTTGGAAATAGAAATAGAAATTATTTTGAAGCCATAAACCACTCTAGAAAATGTGTGTGTGTGATATCCCATATCTCTACTTCTACTATTTAGTTTTGACAAAATATTCTAAAATGAAAATAAACAAAGTACAAAACTTGGATTCTTAAGCAAGTCTTGATCTTCTTCTTGAACTTTTCTTCAACGCAAATTCCGAAGCTTCCTATGTGCTTTAGCTTGGGAATGCAAATGTTGGGCGAACTCCAAATGTGTGAGTCTTTTAGTGGAGTCGTCAAAAACTGTTTCTTGAACCTGAAATACTTTAAAATCAAGATTATTAAATACATAACTAAATATGTTTTGCTATCATCAAAATAACCGGGATAATGGCCTTTGGGCCAACAATCTCCCCCTTTTTGATGATGGCAAAACATATGTAGTTATCACAAGATATTTTGGGTGGAGTCTTCAAATGAAGCTCCCCCTCAACATATGCATATATAAAAAAAAATCATACTCAGGCATACTCAGGCATATTATCACAATTGCTAATCATAAACATCATATATCCATGCCCATAGAAAATATCAACCACACATGTCATATCATAGAAAAGGAAATGAGTCTCAACATGACATAAATACATACCACACAAGACATGTCCACAACACAAAAATAAAGGTGTCCAAAATAAAGGTGTCCAACACAACAAAATAAGTCAAATACATAACAAAATATCTCTCTCCAAATGTCTCTCCCCTTTTTGACATCATCAATAAAGGGGCATCAACAGCAGCATCACTCAGTCGCCTCGTCATCCTCCTCCTCGTCATCATCTGAGCCTCGGCCATCGTCTGGTCATCACCATCATCTGAGGAAGAAGAGGAAACTACCTCCTCTGTATCCACGGCATCAACTCTGGGGCGCGGAGGTGGAACAGAGACGCGAGCTCTGGGAGGGAAAGGAGGACCAGCAGCAGGGAGACGACGAGCACCCGGAGTCCCATCAGGAACGACTATGTCCAATTTAGAGAACAGAGATTGGAACTGAACATCCACAAATCTCATGGACTCAGCCATATATGACAAGTCGTTTCGGACCTCCGCCCGAAAAGCAGCATCCATCGCAGCACGAGCCTCCAAATCTGCCCGAAGAGAAGCATCACGAGCAGCCATATCTGCACGAAGTGCAGAGACTTGCTCACCGACCCAGGCCTGATGTGCCTCGATCTGCGAGCGGACCTCAGAAGCAGAAGCACCCTGAAACTCAGGAGCAGGAAAAACAGGAGGTGGAGCTGGATCAGCTGCAGGAACAGGTGTGGTTGCACAGCTGCGTGTCGACGCAACTGAGCTTCCATCATCTTCAAGGTAGCAGCATTGAAATCTGAAGAGGGTTTTGAAGGGGCTTGACCAGAGAAATCAAAATCTAGAGCCCTAAGCAGATGGGTAATGAGCATACCGTAAGGCAGACTCCTACCAGCAGTACGAATCTGATCACCACTCATGTGAGAAGCGATCACTCGAGGGAAATTTATCTTAATGCCTTTAAGGAGGCAATAGATAATCAAGGGAACAGGACCTCGAGCATGGCTAAATTCACCGATTTTGGCACGATGTTATGAAAGACAATCTTAGCAAGGACCTGAGATTGGAGGGTATACTGACTCACAATCTCATTCCTCACTAGATCGGGATTGTCATCCTGGTGAAGAAGAGTGGATGCGGTGAGTGAAGACTCACCCTCCGGATATTCAGGAAATCATGTAGGTCATAAGAGTAAACATCTATTCCATCAGTGGAAAGATGAAGAATTCTAGCAAATTGACCTAGGGAAATGTTTATGTCCCTACCCATCACACGGGAAATAATCCGGTTCCCACTAAATTCAAAATTGGCATAGAAATAGGGAACCAAAGAAGTGTAAACCTTCTCCCTAATGGAGAGAAAATCCACAAGATTGTTAGCACGGAGTATGTGGGGGATATCTAAATGTTCAAAGTCTTGGATAGCCACATATCTACCCGAAATAGTATTCCTAGGGGCTAAATGTGTGTAACGATCAGAGGCAAGATCGTTACGGAACACAGGATCAGTCCTAGGGGCTTGAGATGAGGATTGGGCAATGCCCTTTCCCTTCTCAGAACGATGTCTTTTTGGAGCCATGACAAAAATCAAATTTTTAGGGTTTTTATAGGTAAAGGCACGATCTAGATGATTAATCAACCTAATATGAAGACAATAGAAGAGATATATCTAAGCTAGAAAGGAAGAACAAGTGAAAAATTTGAAATTTTTACCTTTGAGAAAAACTGAAACCCTAGCTTGAAAATCCAGAAATTCTGAGAATCTGACGGACGGATCGGCTTGAGATTGAAGATCCGAGTTAGAAATGAGAAGATTGAAATGGGTTTTGAAGGAATTAAGGATCAGGTGAACGGATTTGAAGATGGGAATTTTGGAGAAGAGGGGCTCCTGCGGTCGCTGTGAGAGGAAATGTGAGAGAGAGCCGAAACAGTGAAGAAAAGGTTCAAATATACGCCAGAATACGACTATCGGTCGACTGGGATTGATGGACCGGTCGACCGAAACCGATACAGAGAGTCCTGCATCCAAATCGGTCGACTGGTCCTATACCAGCAGTCGACCGGTAGCACAAAAAAAATCAAAAAATTTTTCTCAGACAGAGCCGGTCGACTGGGGTTAGGGGCCAGTCGACCGGTAAGTCTGAAAAATCTGCTACCATATTCTGACCAAAAAAAAAAATTTTATAAATAAACATTATAACAAATAAAAATATGTTATATTATAATAATCAGGGATAACACAATTATTTTTAAATCTTCATTTAGTGATCATATCAACAAAACTTCACACAAAATTATTTAATTTTATTTTACATATTTAAGCAAAGGTATAAAGATGTTGAAGCCGAATACCCAGTGACGGGTTCTGAACTTCATCCTCTTGATTCCTCTTGAATGAGTTGAGGTGCGCAATTGCCATCTTTAAGGTATTTGCTCAACTATGAAAATTTTCAAAAAGTTTTATTTTATTTATGAAAAATAGGTCTATATGTATACAAGTATATAATCACAAAATCTAAACTATACATATAGATACACAAAATTGGACATGTGGACAAGTATGACATAAGGCATAACAATACAAGATATGAAAATTAATACAAGGCATGTACACAACATGATAGAAAGGTAGTTCTATATAAGTATGTATCAATAATGAATCAAAAGCAAACTAACCATTCTACACATATGTATACATGTCAAAAAAAAATCAAAATTGAACATGGCATATACAATCATGTTAGAGTTGCAAGTTTATACTAATCATGTATCAATGAAGCATAAAACTAAACTAGCAATCCTATAACAATTGTATATACAAATTAAAAACTCTTAAATGGAGATGTTACCAATTTACGGTTAGTCTCCAAAAATAGGTGCCTCCACGATAGCGATGCAAGCTAGATTTGAACTTTGAGCTTAGTTGCATCTACCACCCGGGCACCGTCTCCCCCTAAGTCTTGGAGGAAGTAGATCCACCTGTGTCACCTACATTTGGAGGATCTTTGGTACCCAAATCTTTGAGGGTCCTTTGGGGTTAGTACCGGGGCGAACCCAAACATATTTATTCTTAACATTGTTCTTAGCATAACAAAATTTTTCTAGATGGCCTTTGCGGCCACAATGAGTGCAAACATAAATCCTACCACTACCATACATGTATGCATGCTTGTGAGTGTGAGTATGTTTCCGTGCATGTGTATGTGCATGTTGTGCATGTTTCCCTTGGGGTGTTCCCTTAGGAAATTTAGAAGCTATCTTTTTCAAATCAAATGCACAATTTTTAAGTGTGGAGTCCAAAGCATCAACACGCTTTTGGATCTCAACAAAATCATTTTTATCTATTGAAACCATGGGGGTTTTACCCTTATTTGCAAGTTTATATTTATCAAAATCATTTTTCAATTTTTCAAAAGAGCTAGATAAACATCCTTTTCTTTAACAACTATTTCAACTTTATGTTTTAAGCTTCATTTTCTCTTTTTAATTTCTTATTTTGAGATTGGGAAATTTCATACCTATTTTGCAATTCTTCAAAAAATTGTGCAAGTTCATCCATAGTTAACTCATCCTCATCTAAAGAGTTTTCTAGAGTTACCTTTGGTGCATCCTCCCCATGTGCCATGAAACACATGTGCGCGGCGTCGACTTCCTCTTCGGATTCCGACTCCGTGTCATCCCAAGTAGCCACCATGGCCTTCTTCTTTCTTTGCCCGTTCTTGGATGTGGTCGCTTGTAGAGCGGGGCAATCGGCAATGAGGTGACCGATCTTCTTGCAATGGAAGCAAGGACCGGGCTCCTCTCTTTTTCTTTCAAATCTCCCTTGAGGTTTCCCTCGCCGGAAATTGCTTTGTCTTCCCTTTTTGTAAAACATCTTACCCACTTTCCGGATAAGCATGGCGAAGTCTTCATCGCACTCATCCGATGAATCATCCTCGTCTTGAATGGTTGGAGCGGCTTTGAAGGCTATTGATTTCTTCTTTGGTGCCTCCCTTTCTTCTCGTACCTTCATCTCCATCTCATGTGTTTTGAGATTGCCGATGAAGCCGGAGAAGTCCATCTCCTCTTTGTCATTTAACTCTTTGAGGGTTGTTGCCTTGACTTCCCAAGCTTTGGGAAGAGCTCGAATCACCTTCCTTATCTTTTGATCGTTGTCAATCTTGTCGCCTAAGGAAGAAAGAGCATTTGTTATTTTTGTAAAGCGAGTGAGCATGTCATCAATGCTCTCATTATCAATCATGTAAAAATTCTCATATTGAGAACGTAACAAGTCAACTTTTGCTCTCTTGACTTGTGACGTTCCCTCATGAGTCACAATAAGCATGTTCCAAACTTCATATGCCGATTTACAATTAATGATGCGTGCAAGGTCATCTTCATTAAGTGCTTGTGTTAATGCATATTGTGCCCTAGCATTTGCTTCATAGTCTTTGGTGATATCCTCGGACCATGTGCTCTCATCACTAGTTGGTTCAATGAAGTCTTTGGTAATGGCCCTAGCTACCCTAACACCTAAGGATTTCAAAAATAAGTTCATCTTGACTTTCCAAATAGGAAAGTTCAAGCCATCAAATTTGGGAGGGGATTTTATGCTAGAAAAGTCCATGGATGCCATGAATGCACAATATATAAGATGCACAAAATAAAATACAACAAATGAATATAGCCAAATGTATGGATCTCCCTAAGGTTGTTAGACCTAAGTTGTAGGGTTAGGCTCTGATACCAATTGAAATCACTTAGAGGGGGGGTGAATAGGTGATGGCTATATGACAATGGCAATTATGCGGAATTTAAAAATTTAACTCTAAACAATTAGCACAATACAATATTTCTTGCAAGTAAAGGACAATGTAAAATTGCAAGTAATAAAAGAGATAGAGTTAGAGAAATTTGAGCAAACGCAAACACGCCGATATGTTTCCGAGGTTCGAGCCACGCTCTACGTCCCCGCCTTCACACTTGAAGGATTTCCACTATTGAGGATCCCACCGGATCAACAATACAAGGACAACACTTGTCCGTCTCCCGTGATGACACTTCACCACCTTGAGCACACTAGATCGCCTTGAGGCCGATGCCTCTACAACTTCACTCAATTACAATGGAAGTGATCACACTTGATCACTTTTACAAATAGCTCACTAAGCACAATCCTAGAACCAAATAGTAGACTTAGAGTATGGGATTGTGTAGTGCAAAACTAGAGAGAAGTAGAGGAATAGGCTCCAAGAAAGGTGATGGAAATTTAGGCTTTGGAGAGAAAAATCTTTTCTTTTGAAAACTTTGGAAATCTTTGAAACTCTTGTCAAAGTTCACTTGATAGCTCTAAAATCATTAGTCATTTCATATGAAGTGACCACCTATTTATAGGGGTCAAAAACTGCTCAAGAGATTCGTTGGAGACAAATCCCAAAAGTCAAAGAGTCAGAAAATATAGCTGTTGGGTCTGTCAGAATTTTTGACAGACTGCCGGTCGACCGGGTCGGTCGACCGCCAACGGTCAAAAATCCGACCGTTGGGGCTCACCGGTCGACCGGGTCGGTCGACTGGCATTTCCAGAGAGCAGCAGGTTGGGGGCCGGTCGAGTATCGGTCGACCTCCGGTCGACTGATACGCACATGCACAAATGTGCATGTCGGTCGAGTGCCGGTCGACTGCCGGTCGACCGGGCACTGTGAATTTCTGAAAAATCAGAATTCACAGACCTGGACAAATTTTGGATTTGGGTTTTGGGTCTTGGATAAAATGTTTTGGTCTTGAAAAATCATAGAGTATGAGCATGTGTCATACTACTATCAAGGTAAAATACTTGGTAAAAATTCTTTTGATAAAAACTTGATTTTCAATAAAATGTTTTTCCCAAAAACTAGTCTCTCTAAAAATCGTATTTCCAAAATAGATATGTTCAACTAAAACTGAGTTTGGAAATAGAAATAGAAATTATTTTGAAGCCATAAACCACTCTAGAAAATGTGTGTGTGTGATATCCCATATCTCTACTTCTACTATTTAGTTTTGACAAAATATTCTAAAATGAAATAAACAAAGTACAAAACTTGGATTCTTAAGCAAGTCTTGATCTTCTTCTTGAACTTTTCTTCAACGCAAATTCCGAAGCTTCCTATGTGCTTTAGCTTGGGAATGCAAATGTTGGGCGAACTCCAAATGTGTGAGTCTTTTAGTGGAGTCGTCAAAAACTGTTTCTTGAACCTGAAATACTTTAAAATCAAGATTATTAAATACATAACTAAATATGTTTTGCTATCATCAAAATAACCGGGATAATGGCCTTTGGGCCAACACTTTTCATGATTCTAAACACAAAGAAGTTCTTCCTTTCCTCTTCCTCTAAAAAGAATTTGGATTTTTAAGTGAAAAAAATCTAAAGAAAAGATTGTTTTGAAAGAAGACTTAGAAAATTCAATAGAATTGTTGTCTGAATCTGTGTCTTCCAAGACATTAATTTTTCTCTCTCCCTCATTTTTCTACGGTGGATATTTCTCCAAATATAAGGCAAATATTCTCCCAGAAATTTATATTTGTCCTGTTGCATTGAAATTCCTGCAAAGGTAGTGATTGACTATGATTTGACTGTACGGTGATTTGGTAGTGCTATCCAAATACCGTGAAGGAGTTTTGTATTTTGGGAGACCAGCGTCCAGTAACCCGTTAGCACCATAGCAGGGGATGTAATTGTCTTAAGGAGATTCGCTACATGTGTACCTCACTTCAATTGCTGTATAAGTTAACTAACGTTCTTTATACAGTTGTTATACTGAAATATTTATGCTCATAAATATTCTTGTGTATTTAGACTGACTAGTACTAGTCTAATTGGTATTTCACTAAGGAAGGTAATTGAAAGGTGGTTCTCTAACTAAGAAACGTTCTACTGAATGAAAAATCTCCCACCTAATATTTACTGACCTGGCCAATTAAATTAGTGGCATTGATTAGCTGTCAGATTTACTTCTGCATCTAATAGTTATAAGGTTAAGATGGGTCACATGACTTTTGACTCCAACTAAACCATCCAATTGGCCCTCGGTTGCGCCCCTGGCTTACATTTTTTTGCTAGTAAATAAAAAAAAAAGAAAATTTTTACAGAAGTCTTTCATCTCCCATAAGGAGATGGTAGTCTTCTTCATCAACATCCAGATCCTCGAGCATCTCGGGAATAAAGTCTAGGTTAGCGAAAGCCTTGAGGAGCAGGAAGTCATCAAGTCGATTCCCTTTGGGTTCTCAGTTTTAATTGACTGTGGTGCAGAGGATCGTAGTGTAGCCCGGAGAACTCGTCCCTTCTTCTTGTTCGCCTTCCTGGATTGTGCTGGGTAGAATTTTCCGATGGGGTTGGGGTGCAGAGCAGCCATTGCCGCCTTGACCTTTGTCACAACCTCTTGAGCCGACGACGAAGTGCGATTAGCATCCTGCGGTTGTCGGAGAGTAACGTATTTGAATGACCGAGTTCAAGGACTCGCCATTGTAGGAGAAGACCCTACGCCAATGATAAAGGGGTGTTGGGAGCAAGGCCAGCTCCATGTTTGCTCCCAATTTTAAAGGCCAAGTTGGAGCAGTGGTCGAATGGGCGAGCCCACAAACCTCCATAGATCCATTAAGATATGTTATGCCTCCCAAGTGCTCCCAGAAGCCCAGGAGTATCCAATGAGCCCAAGGGCTCAAAAAAAACCTCGAGACAACATGGCAAAAGCCTTGCCACATGCCCCCGGCCAACTGAAGGCCAAGGCATTCCTTAATTAAAAGAAAAAAACCAAGCTAAGCGCGCCCAACCCAATTGGGTCCTTTTACTCTTACAATTAAACTCATTCATACTAGGGGTGTCAAGTGGGCCGGGCCGGCAACCCGCCGAGGCCCAGACCGGGGAAGCCCGGGTCTGGCTAAGCCCTGGGCCTGGCACGCTCCAGGCCTGGGCTCGGGCCGACCCGAAAATTCCCAACGACTATATAGCCGTTGGGTGCTAGGCCTGGCCCAGCTCTGCCAAACCCAACGGCTACTATTATAGCCGTTAAGGGCTGGGGGGTTTGCAAATTTTTTTGGCAAATATCCCCCTGACGGGTATATAGTGAGTTTGGTGACATTTTTGTGATAAGAAAATTGCAAAAAAATACTCCTCTTCTCATCTATAAATACTTCATTTTTTCACTCCATTTATCACAATAAAAATCTCTTAAATCTCTAAAAAATTTCTAAAATTCTGAAGTCCTCAAGCTTTAAAAGCTCTCTCTACAAGCTCTACAAGCTCTCTCTATAAGCTCTACAAGCTCTAAAGTGCACAAGTCTCGAGTCCTCAAGCTCTGCAAGCTCTCAATCCGATATTTATATTCTTGTAAAATTATAAACTAGAAAAAAATGGATGCAATTTCTTCATCAACTGGATCTACTCAAGCTTCTGGTTTTAGGTTTCATGATTTTAATAAGGAACTGTAGGAAGCCCTAAATTTGTCACTGAACGATACTCCATAAATTTCATTCACATAATTCACATATTTTAATGTTTCTTCTGGTATACCTAGCACTATTTCTCATATGTCTATTAGTTCTACTGAGGTATCAACTACCTCCACAGATCTTAAATATAGAATTTGAGAACATTTTGATAAAGTAACTGTTGATGGAGTTAGGAGGGCTTAATGCAAGTTGTGTCTAAATATTTCATATGGTTTTCTTAAAATTGTGGGAACTGACCCACTTACCCGACATATCAAGAGTAAACACCCTGAACACCATCCACGACAAATCCAAATTAGCACTTTATGTGGCACAATATACACTTTTATTTGTAATTGTGAACAGGTAAAAACAAATTTAGCTAAATATCTTATTCGATCTGAACAGCTTTTTAGTATAGCTGAGAAGATGCATTTTTACAGATTATATTAGAACCACTCATAATTCGGATTATGATCCAATTAGTAGGAATACTATAAGATCAGAAATTTGAAGAACAAAAATAAATGTTAATTGCAGTTTTATCATATTTGTCACATAAAATTGCACCCACTTCTGATTGTTGGGATACGCTTAATGGCTACTATTATATTGTTATTACTGCGTATATTGATTCTGATTGGATTTTAAATAAAAAAATTATTAATTTTAAAAGTTTTCTCATTCTCATAATGCTTTAAATCTTAGTAAGACTATAATACTTATTGCTAGAGAATATAAAATTGATTCTAAAATTTTTAGTATTTCAGTTGATAATGTTGGCCCAATGGCCTTCCACTCTAGTTTTGATGATGATCAACACTCATGTAGTTATGTTTACTAATATTCTTGTGTTTCTAAGTTTCAGATCATTAACAGGATATTAGGTTGGTGATTAGCTTCAACAAGATGATTAGAAGCTATTCATGATGATTCCGGTGCCAAAGCTTAAAGATCATACCTTTACACTTGGAGAATCACGGAGTTTGGACCGAGTCTACTTGAAGATGAAGATCGTCAAGAAGACTTAGGTATCTAGTTTAGAGTTTGTGTTTTAAATCCATATTTGTAAAGCTTAGTTTAGTTGATATGCTCAAGTGCACAAAACACACTCGTTTTATGATTTGATATTTGGTTTTTATGAATAGTTGATCAAAACAAGTTTACATATGTTATATGTATAGTAGATGTTTTCTATTTATACATACATGCTTTAACTTGGTAAACAAACTTATTTTGATATCCCTATTCGTGTTTTGAAAAAATCAAGTTTGACAAAATACAAGGTTTTGTTTTTGATAAAATTTGCAAGACTCAAAAATGAATTGATATGTTGATATATATGTCTTGAAATTTTTATTACAAGTTTGGTTATCAAAGTAAAATGATAAAACAAGTTTTAGAAAAACATATTTTTAGAAAAACAGTTTTTATTGTGATTAAACTATTTTTTTTAGATTTACTGTGAATTTATGGGATTTTTATTGAGTGAAAAGACCTATTTTCAAATCCCGTATCTGTGCAGAACTGAGGACTGGCTGACAGGCCAAGTCGGTCGACCGGACCGGTCGACCGCACCATAGGCCGGTCGACCGGGACGGTCGACCGACGTGCACAAGTCTGTGCACGTTTTGGAGTCTCTGGGACGGTCGACCGGGCCGGTCGACCGAGATGAGAGTTCTGCTCTCAGGATGTTTCGGTCGACCGGGCCGGTCGACCGCTATTGCCCAACGGTCACATTTTTGACCGTTGGCGGTCGACCGGACCGGTCGACCGGCAGTCTGTCAGACTGCCAGCTCAGCCTAACGGCTACTTTTGTTTGGGGGCTATATAAACCCCATCTCTTTGGGGATTTTTGGCCAAGTTTTTTAAGAGAAAAAATACTAGTTTTCTGAAGTGTTTTAAAGAGTTTTCAAAAGAGTTTTAAGTGCAAAAACTTCTCATCTTTATTGTTTTAGGGTTTTGAAAAATCAAAGAAAAATAGGTTTTTGGGATTTTTGCTTAGATCTTCAATTCTATCATATTGCAAGTATTTTTCCCAAAGATTTTTCTTTGTTGCTTGTTTCCAAAAACACTTGTTTTCCACACTTGAGCTATCTTCTATCCTAAACTATTAGGATCTTGTTTTTGTGGAAAAGATAAGAGAAAAAGAAAGAGAAGTGTTTGAGGTTGTTTGTTGTATACCTCATTGTTGTAAACACCCTTATATTTGTGAATCCCTCTTCGGTAGAGGTGATCGGGTGATTGTGTTGTGGATCCCTCTTAGGTAGAGGTGGAGTTTGGTTGTGAGCCTCTTCGGTAGAGGTGTGTGGATTGGTTGTTGTATTGGCTACGGGCCTAACCCCTCGGTTGTGAGGAGGTTGTTGTTTGAGAGAGGAGTTTGGTACTCCTAGAGTTGTAAGAAATCCTCTTTGGTAGAGGTTCCCTCGGTGGGAGTTGAGATAGTGGAAATCCTACACGGTGGTGTAGGCGGGGATGTAGAGCAAGGTGCTCGAACCTCGAAACAAATCTTGGTGTTTGCGTTTTTATCCATTGTCTCTCTAACTCTCTCTCTTTACATTTGTGCAAAGCATCATTTCATACAAGCATCATACTTTCATAGCATTCATATTATATACATTGCTTGTGTTGCCTTGCATCTTTCATATTGTAATTTATCCTTGATTGCTTGGCTTGATTGTGTGTGCACATATTTCTTATTGCTTGGATTGCTTGTGTGTGTGTACCTAACTTGTACTCATCCAACAAGAGCTTCACATAGCGCCTCAACCCATTTCAAGGGGAATCAAGGGGAGTTAGTCCAGAGCCTCGCAAGGGGAATTCGGCTACACTTGTTGTATTGTATTAGTTTGTGCATAATTTGCATTAGCTTCCGCATTTAGCGCACTTAGTTTGCATTTAGTTTCTTAGATTAGCACTTACACCTATTCACCCCCCCTCTAGGTGTTTTTACAATTGGTATCAGAGCTAGTGCTCCTGATACTTAGGCTTAACATCCTAGGAGTGAGATCCATTTGCTTGCTAATCTCATTTGCATTTGCTTGTTTGCACACATCTAGTTTATACCATGGACTTCATGACCCCACCTAGCTATGATCCTTCCAACATTGATATTTGGAAATATAGGATGTCCATGTACCTAAAAACCCTAGGTTTGCATGTCTTTCTTGCCGCCACCAAGAGATGTTATCTTGGTGATTGCAATCATATAGGGGCCAATGCACAAGCCCTAGAGGCCATTAGAAGCACTTTACCTAAAGAATATCTTTTACGTGTTTCTAATCTTGATTCCGCTTTTGCAGTGTGGAACAAGTTGACAACAACCACCAACACCTCCAAGCTTCAAGTCCAAATCCAACAAGAAGAGGAATCTAGTGGAGAATCCGAGCCACAACAATGCTATATGGTCCAAGGGAATGACTCCTTTGAGGTACATTCGGAACCCCACTTAGATAGTGATGATGATGCTAGTTCTTCTAGTAATGATATTGTTGATCCCCATGCTCTAAATGAAGAACTTTCAATAGTATGTGAAAAGTTAATTGAAAAATATAAGATTTTGAAAAAGAAAAGTCTAGAAATTGAAAAAGAAAATAAGTGTTTGCATGCTAGACTTGACAATGTTTTGCAAGAGAAGGTTGAGGTCTATAATGAAAGGGATTCATTGAGATCTCAATTGGAACTTGCACTTAAAGAAAATGAATTTTTAAAGTCTAAAAATGATTGCCATGCTATTTTAAAGAAAAATGAAAACTTGTCTTCTAGAGTTGATTTTGTTTTAAAAGAGAATGTTGTTTTGAAAAACAAAATCATTTCTATTTCCAATGATTTAAATGTTTGCTTAGAGAAAAATATTGTTTTGCAAAATAAGATTGATTCTCATGTTTGCCATGCTAGAGTAGTTTCACCTAAATCACCCATTGCATATTCCACTTCTTCTATGCTCGAAAATGATATAAATTTGTTAAAGAAGAAAATGGATTGTTTGGGCTCCACTCTGAGCCAATGTACCATGAACCACTCACGATTGGAAACCTTGGTTCGAAAGAAACAAGTTCCAACTTCTATGCATGCACACCCTCCACGGCATACACATGCTCCTCACGGACACCATCAACACATGTATGCTCATGTGTACTCATGTACACATTGTGGACGTAAGGGCCACCTTACTAAATTTTGTTATGATAGATTACATACTCCTAATTTAGCAAAGAATTTTGTTTGGGTTAGAGAAGGTACTAACCCCCATGGACCCAAGAAGATATGGGTACCAAAGACCACCCCTCCTATTGTTTTTGATGTAGGTGTGGGCTCTCACATGACGTGAGAGTGATGACACCTTGGAGTGGATGCGTTCCGGACTTAAAGGAAATCATATGGATGCATCACTTTCAAGGGAAGGTTTGGTGGAGAGGACCACCATGCTTTGGAGACAAGGAGAGTTGCTTCTTCGGTTTTGGTAACAATCCTTTACTCCCATTTATTGTTTACATGCTTTTAATATTCATTGTTTATAGCATGTTTTTGATGTCTATGGATTAGTATGTTCATTCCATGTTTATTAGATCCTTGACATACTTATATAGTATTTGAGACACACATGCTTATATGAACCCATAATTAGTGTTCTCACTTTTGTTTGAGCTATAATGTACATCATGAATCTAATACATGTGAATTCACATAATAATCATATTTTAGTTTTCCATGATGACTTTTATCATGATGATTTTTATATGTGTTTTTGATGCTTCATGTTTTGAATATATGTTTAAGTGTTAGTTTTCATTAAGACTAGTTACATACTTGTACATAGGATGGGCTACAAATAAATCTATATATAGTTGGAATTGAATGCTTATTTGAACCCATTAGATGTGCTAGTATAGTCTAGTTTTGATGATTCATATATTTTAAACTTGTATTCCCATTTTTGAATATGTTTGATGAATATGAGTTTCCATTTCATGTATATGTGCATTTTGCCAAAACATTAAGATACACATGTATACCCCTTGAGTCATTTGTTTCTCATGCAAATCTACTTATGGACTCATTTGTGTTTAGGGATATGTATGTATACTTAGTGTGTTGACAATACATACATATACCTTGAAATGAAAATTGATTTAATGTAAAGATTTAGATTTTCATGCTTTGATGTTTTTGTGTCAATATTTAACTTCATGTACATGTCTATCTAGTTCAAACTAATCTTATACATATACATCTTTTTGAGCCACGTGCCTTCATGAATATACATTTAGTGGACTCGTTGAGTTTTGGATATGTATGTATATTTTAGCTTGTATTAGACATACATATGCCTTGAAGATTAAATAAGGAGTTTTATATGATTTTTCATGTTTTTGATAGAATTATGTTTTAAGGAATAATTGAGCTCAATGAAATATTTTTCATGATTATGATCTTCACATATTATTTGTACACTCATATCTATTGCTCATGTTTTGTTTCTCATGAGTTATGCTTTATTGGTTAGAGTGATGATTATCATGTGAATTTCATTTTTGTTTTATTCCTTGCTTGAAGGATTTCGTGCTAGTTAACAAGTTTTCCATTTAACTAGTTGCGGTATTCTTCATATGGTAGAGATTTTCAAACAAAACTATATTTTCAAATCTATTTTTGAAAACCCCTACCATCCAAGGGCGGTAGGATGGGAGATCATGTTCATGTATGCCCTAAATTGAAAATCTTTAAAACTTGAATTATGATTGGGTGGTAGATAATATGATGTATACACTTGAACTTATTGTTATGTCAATTGGTATCATTGAACTCTTTCAATTGGTATCAATTTGATCTTCTTGTATACTCATATATGTTTTGTATGTATGTATGCTTTAAATTCCAAGTATATCAATTTCTATTGGTATCTATTTTTCATACATATATATGTTTGTGTTTATGCTAGTGCTTGAGTTTCAATTTTATTTAAATTGATTACTTTTAAATTGTTATCAAGACTATGCATGTCTTTAGTTTGTTTTTCATAAAGGGGGAGAAAATTTGATTTTGTATTTCAATTGGTATTTGTACTCCTACTCTTTATGATTAAAAGTTGTTATTTTGTACATATGATATCAACATCAAATTTGTTTATATATTTTCAAAATGAAATATATTCTTACAATTGGTATCAAAATTTGTGTTTAGACATTCAAAATTTGTTATGTTGTTTTACAATTGGTAATTTGTTATGTTTAATTACAATTGGTATTTTCAAAATTTTGTTTAAAGAAAATATTCAAAGTTTTGATTTGTATTTCCTATATGCAAGGAGAGCTTAACATCTCTCTTACATATAGATTCATGTTGAGTATATTATAAATTGAGGAGCTTGACAACTCTTCTTTATATGATATACATGTGTAGGGGGAGCTTCACATCTCCTCTTATGCATTACATAATATGTGTTATGTGAATTGGGGCTTGTCATCCCTTCTTCATGTAATGCATATGTGTAGGGAAGCTAACTTAGCGTCTTCCTCTTCATGAATGTATATAGCATATAACATATATTGATTCTTGTTTATTGGTATCAAGATGCTTCATTGACATATTTTTAATTGATATCATGTTTGTAGTCACCCCTTATTGATTTTGTTTTTTATTTTAGACAAAAAGGGGGAGAACATTGTTTGTATTGTTTTGTTTGACATAAAGGGGAAGAAAGATTTTTACCCCTCATTTTATTTATGGTCTTGATTGTTTACCCCTTTGTTGATGATTGACAAAAAGGGGGAGAAGTATTTGAGTTTTATATGCATGCTTATGTTTTATATGCATATATTATGTTTTAATCTCAAGAATATTAAGTTTAATTGATATATAGAGCTTGCTTTGTAATTGGTATCTAGAGCTTATTTTGTTTTGAATATTCCATTTGATATCTAGAACCATTTATTGTTTATGCATATGCATGTTTCATGTTTAATACTAATTGCATATATTTATTGTTTATCCCTATGCATGAGTTAAGGGGGAGCTTCTTTGAAGCTTAACTTTAATCCATGCATATATAACTCCATGAGTTTTGTCATCATCAAAAAGGGGGAGATTGTTGGCCCAATGGCCTTCCACTCTAGTTTTGATGATGATCAACACTCATGTAATTATGTTTACTAATATTCTTGTGTTTCTAAGTTTCAGATCATTAACAGGATATTAGGTTGGTGATTAGCTTCAACAAGATGATTAGAAGCTATTCATGATGATTCCGGTGCCAAAGCTTAAAGATCATACCTTTGCACTTGGAGAATCACGGAGTTTGGACCGAGTCTACTTGAAGATGAAGATCGTCAAGAAGACTTAGGTATCTAGTTTAGAGTTTGTGTTTTAGATCCATATTTGTAAAGCTTAGTTTAGTTGATATGATCAAGTGCACAAAACACACACGTTTTATGATTTGATATTTGGTTTTTATGAATAGTTGATCAAAACAAGTTTACATATGTTATATGTATAGTAGATGTTTTCTATTTATACATACATGCTTTAACTTGGTAAACAAACTTATTTTGATATCCCTATTCATGTTTTGGAAAAATCAAGTTTGACAAAATACAAGGTTTTGTTTTTGATAAAATTTGCAAGACTCAAAAATGAATTGATATGTTGATATATATGTCTTGAAATTTTTATCACAAGTTTGGTTATCAAAGTAAAATGATAAAACAAGTTTTAGAAAAACATATTTTTAGAAAAACAGTTTTTATTGTGATTAAAACTATTTTTTTTAGATTTACTGTGAATTTATGGGATTTTTATTGAGTGAAAAGACCTATTTTCAAATCCCGTATCTGTGCAGAACTGAGGACTGGCTGACAGGCCAAGTCGGTCGACCGGACCGTCGACCGCACCATAGGCCGGTCGACCGGGACGGTCGACCGACGTGCACAAGTCTATGCACGTTTTGGAGTCTCTGGGACGGTCGACCGGGCCGGTCGACCGAGATGAGAGTTCTGCTCTCAGGATGTTTCGGTCGACCGGGCCGGTCGACCGCTATTGCCCAACGGTCACATTTTTGACCGTTGGCGGTCGACCGGACCGGTCGACCGGCAGTCTGTCAGACTGCCAGCTCAGCCTAACGGCTAGTTTTGTTTGGGGGCTATATAAACCCCATCTCTTTGGGGATTTTTGGCCAAGTTTTTTAAGAGAAAAAATACTAGTTTTCTGAAGTGTTTAAAAGAGTTTTCAAAAGAGTTTTAAGTGCAAAAACTTCTCATCTTTATTGTTTTAGGATTTTTGGAAAATCAAAGAAAAATAGGTTTTTGGGATTTTTGCTTAGATCTTCAATTCTATCATATTGCAAGTATTTTTCCCAAAGATTTTTCTTTGTTGCTTGTTTCCAAAAACACTTGTTTTCCACACTTGAGCTATCTTCTATCCTAAACTATTAGGATCTTGTTTTTGTGGAAAAAGATAAGAGAAAAAGAAAGAGAAGTGTTTGAGGTTGTTTGTTGTATACCTCATTGTTGTAAACACCCTTATATTTGTGAATCCCTCTTCGGTAGAGGTGATCGGGTGATTGTGTTGTGGATCCCTCTTAGGTAGAGGTGGAGTTTGGTTGTGAGCCTCTTCGATAGAGGTGTGTGGATTGGTTGTTGTATTGGCTACGGGCCTAACCCCTCGGTTGTGAGGAGGTTGTTGTTTGAGAGAGGAGTTTGGTACTCCTAGAGTTGTAAGAAATCCTCTTTGGTAGAGGTTCCCTCGGTGGGAGTTGAGATAGTGGAAATCCTACACGGTGGTGTAGGCGGGGATGTAGAGCAAGGTGCTCGAACCTCGAAACAAATCTTGGTGTTTGCGTTTTGATCCATTGTCTCTCTAACTCTCTCTCTTTACATTTGTGCAAAGCATCATTTCATACAAGCATCATACTTTCATAGCATTCATATTATATACATTGCTTGTGTTGCCTTACATCTTTCATATTGTAATTTATCCTTGATTGCTTGGTTTGATTGTGTGTGCACATATTTTTTATTGCTTGGATTGCTTGTGTGTGTGCACCTAACTTGTACTCATCCAACAAGAGCTTCACATAGCGCCTCAACCCATTTCAAGGGGAATCAAGGGGAGTTAGTCCAGAGCCTCGCAAGGGGAATTCGGCTACACTTGTTGTATTGTATTAGTTTGTGCATAATTTGCATTAGCTTCCGCATTTAGCGCACTTAGTTTGCATTTAGTTTCTTAGATTAGCACTTACACCTATTCACCCCCCCTCTAGGTGTTTTTACAGATAATGCTAGCGAAAATACTGCAATAATTGAGATTTTGAAAAATTATTTAAAACCCGTTTTAAATGAATTTTTTTCATATTCGATGCGTTTGCCATTTTATTAATTTGTGTGTATAAGATGGTTTGAAATTAATTAATGATTATATTCAAAAATTAAGAGTTATTATTATATTTATTAAAATTAGCGGTCCAAGAAGACAAAACTTCAGACAAATTTGTTCAGGCTTAGAGTTATCTGCTAAAAAATTACCTCAAGATGTAAGAACTTATTAGAACTCAACATATAATGTGTTGAGAAAAATGATTTCTTACAAGGATGCAATAAATAGTTTCATTTCTGTAGAATTACCTAACTGATTTATTTTCGATGAGGATTGAAATATTTGTGAATTTTTGAAAAAATTTGAAAGAATAACAAAATTAATTTTTGATATTTATTATCTAATGACAAGTTTAATATTTTATGAGTTAACTGAAATAAGTGAAATATTTTCTCAATGTAGAAATAATGATTTTATTAGAGATATTATTGCTCCCACGGAGAAAAATTAATAATTACTTTAAAGGATTCTTTTTATTTTTTATTTTGCTGCTATTATGGATCTTAAGATTAAATTTAATGGATGCACAGTTTTACTTGAAAATATTTATGAAAGAATATGCTAGGAGGATAGTCATGACCTAATGTGGGTAGATATTGATTCTTTTATAAATAAGTTATATGATTTTTATAAAACTACTTATGAAAATAAATAATCTTTTTCTTTATCTCAAACTTCTTCAACATCTATGAGTAGTTCATTATTTTCAAGCCTTTTATCAGCTAATATAGAACTTCTGATTCTTTAAATGAACTTTATTATTATATCTAACGTTCTGTAACTCCTGAAATTGATCTAGACTCAAAATTTGATAATTTGGATATTTTGACATGGTGAAAATCACAGGCATCAATTTATCCTGTGCTTTTCATCATTGTACATAATTTACTAACTCCTCCGCCATTTATAGTAGCATCCGAATCTGCTTTTAATATAGGTGGTCTAGTGCTGACTGAAACGAGGAACCGACTGGCGTCGGATGCAATTGAGATGACTATATGCGAGAAGAATTTGCTAGATACGAAAAAGAGAAGTCAAAATAAAATAAGTGACGATCTCATTAAAGATTCTCCAGAAGTCTCCCCGAAAGATGAATGAAGACTTGTATTTATTTATTTATTAATGATAAAATGTATGAAGACTTGTGCTTGTTTATTTATTAATGATAAATTTTAAAAACTTTTAATTTACACTTCAATTGTATTTGTATCCATTATCCATTTTATTGGATCATTAATAAAAAAATTTATATTTTCATTTCATAACTTGTAATTTTTTTTGGCAATTTTTTCACAACTTGGATCAATAATGTTTTATATTTTTTTTAGAAAATTTAGAATTTTTTAGGAGATTTGATTTTTTTAATAAGGCCGGGCCGGCCGGCCTGGGTCTAGCCCAGGTCCGGGTCACCCGAGCCGTGGACCGGACACGAGTTCCAGAAATGGAAACCGGGTACGAACTGGGCCTGTCCGCCTTCATTTTGGCCGGGTGGGGTCGAGCCTGACACAGTCCGGCCCACTTGACACCCCTAATTCATACCAGCCTGCAATATACCCAATCATACTTTCTCTCACATTAACGACTCTCATTTTTTCCCTCAAAATTCCATAATCTAAACTCTCTTTTTTTTTGTTCACAATTCCAAAATCTCAACTTGATTCTCTCCTAGTTAATCAGTCTGCAACAGACAACTCGAGAGTAACAAACAACAAGCGAGTCAACATCAAAGAACGGCAGAGAGCATTGGTGATGGAAAAAAATAAGGTTTTGACTTTCGAGTCATTTGACTTCTCTATGTTGTTGGCAGTTTAGAATTCTCTAATAAATTGACAATATTCAAGATTTAGGTTATAATTAGACTTTTAGCTAGTAAAATTTGAATAAAATATATCATATATAAGTTATGGACAAAGATTGAGGAAATATAATTTATTCATCTTCAATGCTTTCGAGTTATCGTAAACATCCTGTGATACTACATTAGAAGAGGAGATGATGGGACAAGCTATACCTTTGGACATATGGGGTGTAGTTTTATTTTGCAACATTTATCAATAAAAGAGTTCGAAGTTTTCTTTTTGAGCTCTTAGAAAGAGATATTATTGTCACTAAATTTTATTTATAATTTTGATATTAATAAATGTCACTTTGTGCGCCTCCTAGTTAGAAATTTGTGAAAATTGCTTCTAGGTTCTCAGGAAAAGATAGAAGCGTCCAAAAGTCCTCACTGTTTAGCCTGCCAAAAACTCCTTATATACGATTTTGGGTTATATTGGGTTCTCATGTATATACTGACTTGACCCATGTAGGTCTCGGCCTTGGTTGAATGTCGAAAATGCACATGTCTTATTCTGTTAAATCAATTTGTTGTCCCAAAAAATTTTAATAGAAAAAGAGAAAAAAGGAAGAAGAAGAAGAGTAGGAGGAGAGATGCAACCCTAATCTCGCCGTCGATCTCCCAGAGCTCGCCTTCCCTAATCAAGCCCTAGATCACCATCAGCTATGGCCTCTAAGCCACACTTAACAGGCCGAACGATCGGAATCGTCGACGCCTGACCGTGTGCTGCTCCTCGACCCAACCCGAGAACGACCCAAACCCAATGGTACGCACAACAACATGATCGACCTTGCTGAACAAGCCATGATCAGTGCTTCCATCAGCACGAGGAGGAAGGGAGTAGATGAAGAGGTTCCTGAGCATGTAGTGGCGGCCAGTGAGCAGGCCTTCATTCATAGAGATTTTGATTACCTGATTTCACCTGTGACAACAGGAGGCTGAGGGACAACCTAAAGTTGACGCAAGGGGCCGCGATGTTGGGATCAGAGTTAACGATGGCCGCAGAGAGCCTCGGCGGGTTGGGGCTTGTTGTTGCTGTAGACGATGCTGAGGTTGCGCAGTGGAAAGCCAAGAGCTTCAATTTTCGCACGGAAGAAATTTTTTTCCCCCTCTTTCCTCTTTCTGTGAGTTTGAGGTTTTTATTCTTGTGTCATTTTTTTTTTCAAGGGGTAATAGTTAATGGAGAAGAAGAATGGATGCTTGGGTCTTTTTCATGAGATTTGTCTTTTAATATTCTTTTATTCTTTTAATTTTCCAGATGATTTTTGAGGATGAGTGATAAATTTGAGATAAATTTGTTATTTTTTTGTGGATTGTGACGAATTTTGCTCTATTTGTAGACAAATTTTATAATATGGAGGACAAAAATTGAATTTAGTGGACATATTTTCCAATAAGTGGACAAACAAAGTAAAAAATGGACAAAAATATAAACAGATAGATTTATATTTTTGAAAACTTGTAATTTTCTAATTTGATTTAATATTGTAATTTTTAGTTTGATAAAATTTGATATAATTTTAAAATTTTGAGGTAATTTGATTTAGATTTTGTGATGATTTTGTAATTTGATAATTTTGAGGTAATTTGATAATTTAGATATAATTTTGCTTAATTTTTTAGGTATTTGGTGATTTTAAGGTAATTTTGCTGATAATTATTTAGGATGAATGATCAATTTGTGATGACTTTGTTATTTATGATGGATTTGTGATTTTGGTGAATTTTTTTCTATTTGTAAACAAATTTTACAAAATGGTGGACATAATTTGAATATAGTGGATAAATTTTTCAATAAGTGGACAACAAAACACAAAAGTGGACAGAAAATTAAACAAACAGATTTCTGCTTTGTAATTTTGTAATTTTATAATTTGATATTATTTTGCAATTTTGAGTTTGAGAGAATTTGATGTAATTTTTAAATTTTGAGACAATTTCCGGTAATTTGATTTGGATATTATGATGATTTTGAGGTAATTTTATGATTTGAGGTAAATTAATATTTTTTATGTAATTTTGCCTATGAATTTTTAGTTATTTTGTGATTTTGAGATAAATTTGCTATTGATTCTTGTGATGAGTGATAAATTTGTTACTTTTGCTAAATTTTTGATTTGTGATGAATTTTAATCTATTTTTTTACACAAATTTCATAGTATGGTTAACAAAAATTGAATATAATAGACAAATTATCCAACAAATGGACATAAATCGTCTTTAGTGGACAAAAATTGAATATATTAGACAAATTTTACAGTACGGTTAACAAAAATTGAATATAATGGACAACCTTTCAAATAAGTGAGCAGAAATAGTAAAAAATGAATAGAAATTGTAAAAAGCGGACAAAAATAGGTTAACAAAATATTATAAAAGTTTGATAAAAATATTAGAAGTGGACAGAATATTCGAGAAAGTCAATAGAGTATTAAAAAAATAGACATAATTTTGAAAAATCGACGTGATATTAGACAAGGTGGACAAAATTTTGCAGAAGGTGGACAAAAATATTAAACAAATAACTTGGATTTAAGTCAGTAATAGGCTCACATCCTTACGTTATAAGTAAATTTTAGTATAATATTTAATTTTTAAATTAATAAATTAAAAGATAAACAGTCAAATAAGTGAAAAATAAATAATAAATATTCATATATAAATATTTTTTGTTTTATAAACAATAGAGGTTAAATAATTTTATAAAACAAGTCAATAATTACTTTTTATTTTCATTTAATTTTATTTTCTAAATATTTAAATGATTTTATAAATATTTTGATCAAGTTAACAATAAATATTATAGTGGACATCCTCTTCATGGAGCAATTGTTTTTTTGTCCACTTCAACATTCGAAATTGATGACAACAATTGCAGACATTAAAAGGACAAAAAATCAAGTGAAAAGATCTCATGCTCCATTAAAAGAGCAAAAGGTAAAAGGATAAAACAAAGGGCAAAATGAGGATTGTGAAAATACATAATGCCTCATATTGTATTGTGGTGGTGACAAGAACCTGCTGGCAAAAGAATCTTTTTCAAAGGACTTTCTGACAGGATTTGAAACACTGAGGAGTTTTGTGCGGTTCCATCTTTTCTTGAGGACCTAGAAGCAATTTATCCTAGGAGTTTTGGTTACACCACTGATTACTAATGTTGCATATTTCTATCACACATTCCATATTATTTTCATTTAGAGCATGATGCTACTTTTGCTTTGGTGGAGACTATTTGGCAAGGACATAATCCAAGATCTTCTTCTATTTTCTTCCTTTTCCTTTGTTTTTTCTTTTTGAGAAAGCACTATAAGTATTTAATACATCAATACAATACTTTAATGCAAGAATGAAAAGCAAAGGCAATGTTTATAAAGTGTCCTCCATGGGTATCTTCATAGTACAAATATATATATAATGTTATTTAAGTGTTCCTCCAAGATCTTTCGTAAACTCAATCTCCATAAATGTGTTCAAATGGGATGCACCTCTTCCCTAGAGATCTCTCTCACACCTTTCGGTACGCAATAGCATCTACTTTCCAATGCTCTTGACAAAACAATCTACTTTCCAATGCAAATCATTTGCATGCATCTCTTCTCTTAATAAAAATGATCTCCCTCTTACATATATAGGTCCGAATTCTAGCAACTAAATAAAGGGTATTTAAACATTAGCCATCCAGTTGTAGTTTATTCTTATGTTTCAAGCCTTCATCAAATTAAGAGACCAATATTCTTGTGTACCTCCAAGATCTCTGCCTCTTCCACTCCTACAAGATTCTTTGCAACAAAAGGCAACACAACCAAACTCCTTCTAGTGAGACCTATCTCTAAGAACCATAAAGCCATGCAAAACTATGTGCTTCCCTTCTGTTTAAGACGAAAAGTTAAATATATATAGCAAATCATTGCATTGCAAAAGATGGTCTTTGATCTGTTTAAATTTTGGCTTTGCCATGATCTTCTTATTTTTCTTTTCTTATCTATTTATTAAGTGCAGTTAATTGACTTTGATTTGTATTCATATACGAATATAATCTCATGATGATGATCAGATTGATTCTTAATCTTTATTTAAGCCCCATTATATTTTCCCACCCTCGACCTCTGTGGAAGCCTGATAACACTCAAACATGATTATGAACATTCTATTGTGAAAGGGTCACTACGACAGAAAGAGGATACCGTGTCGGTTTTAAACCGACGTGGTAAATGTGGTGTAGATTTTCCGCTGTGGATGGTCGGACGGTCGATCCTTATCACAAGCGAGAGAAGAGTTTGTTGGCCCAGAGGCCTTCCACTATAGTTTTGATGATGATTAACTCATGTAGTTATAGTTTACTAATAATCTTGTAATATTTAGTTTCAGATATTTAACCAAGATATTAGTAGGTGATAAGCTTCAACAAAGATATTTTGGAGCTCTCACATGGTGATTCAAGAGCTCGAGCGTCAAAGTTTATATCTAGCACTCGTTGGAGTCAAGCTCGGTGGATCACGTTTGGATCGAGTCGACTTGGAGACGGAGCTCTACAAGAAGATTTCGGTACATTGTTTAGTTTATTGTTTAGATCCATTTGTAAAGACTAGATAGTGTGATATGCTCAAGTTCACAACACACACACTTGTTTCTAGTTTCATGTTTATTGGTTTTCGATTTTTGGTTTAACCGATCTTGGTTTTCATGAATAGATAGAATCAAAACAAGTTTACATGGTTTAATGTATATTAGATTTGTTCTATATACATGTATGCTTCATATCTTAGACAAACTTATTTTGATATGCCTATTCATGTGTTTGGAGTTTTGTGTTTTAACAAAACATATTTTTGGATTTAATATCAAAAACATTGATATATATCTTTATATGTATATTGGATTATATCCATATACTATATGTCTAAAAGTTGTTTCAATATCATGTTTTTGTATTTGGATGAGTTTTGGACAAATCGGATTTCCATTTGAAAAATTCAAGTTTTGAAAAATACGGGTTTTGGTTTTCGGCAAAATTTGTAAGTCAAAAAAAGAGTTCAAAATGTTTGTAACTTGATTTAATTTTTACTCAAACAAGTTTGTATTTCAAAGAGAATGCAAGAACTTATTTTTGTGGATTTTTAGAGATTTTATGAGATTTATTTGGTAAATAAAAAAAACCAAGTTTTCTAATCCCTAAAGCAGCCCTCCCAGGCTCTGGCGGTCGACCGGGCCGGTCGATCGGACCCAGAGTCGGTCGACCGGATCGGTCGACCAACGTGCACAAGAACGTGCATGCTGACCTGCCACTTGGGTCGGTCGACCAAACGGTCGACCGACTGCAAGTAACCCACTCTCGGGTGGGGGCGGTCGACTGGACGGTCGACCGTGAGGCTTGGCACGGTCGACCGAGCGGTTGACCAGCCAGAGAGCAAGTGCTCTCTGGTTTTGGCACGGTCGACCGGGTGGTCGACCGGCAGGCTCAACGGTCAAATTTTTGACCATTGGCGGGTCGACCGGCCGGTCGACCGGAAGGCCAAAATAGGCCTAGTCAGCTGCCAACGGCTAGTTTTTCAAAGGGCCTATATATACCCCATTTGAGGGCTGTTTTGTATAAGGTTTTTAGAGAGAAAAATTTTAGATCTTTTCAAGTGTTTTCAGCAAAAAGTTTTTGGGTTAAAATTCCTATTCTCTATTTGTTTTTAAAGTGTTTGTTATTTCAAAGAAAATAGTCTTTTGGGAATTTGTTTTTGGTCTAAAAATTCTATATCTATTTGAAGATTTTCCAAAGAGATTTTCTTTGTTCAAACACCGCGTTTTCCACACTTGAGCCATATCTTGCTATCCTATCTATAGGATCTTTATTTTGCGGGAATATTAGTTTGTGGTTGTGGAAACCACCAAGTTGTAAACCCTCCTACTTTGTGTTATCCCTCTTGTGTAGAGGTTGATTTTGGAGTGGTGGCTTTGTGTCCTATCTCTCTAGTGAGAGGTTGATTCTGTCTGTATTGGCTTTGTGCCTATCCCTGATTTGTGAGGTTGATTTGTGTGGCTTTGTGCCTAACCTATAAGTGTAGAGGTTGTGTTTGTAATTGAGAGAGGAGTTGTGTACTCCCTTTTGTATTGCCCTAAATCCTCAGTGGAGGTTCCCTGTGTGGGAGTCCTGTGTGGACAAGTTAGTGAAAATCCTTCTATGTGAAGGCGGGAACGTAGAGCTGTGTGCTCGAACCTCGAAACATATCCGTGTGTTAGCGTTTGATCCATTGACTCTAACTCTCTCTCTCTCTCTCTCTCTCTCTCTTTTATATTATGCCTTGCATCATTTCATATTGCACATTCATATACTATATGCTTGGCTTTTTTGTGTGTGCCTCACTTGTGTTTAACCACGAGAGTTTCATATAGCACCTCAACTCTTATTCAGAGGAATCAAGAGGAGTTAGTCCAGAGCCCCTCACTGGGAATTCGGCTACACTCGTTGGTTACATTAGTGTGTTGCCATTTAAGTTTTAATTTCCGCATTTTGTTCATTAGATTAGCCGTACACCTATTCACCCCCTAGGTGTACTTTCAATTGGTATCAGAGCCTACGCTCCTGATATTTGGTTTAACCACGTAGGAGTGTGATCTTGGTTTGCTAATCTATCATTTACATTTGCACACGTATATTGTTTACACACACTCATGGATTGCTTATCACCTCTCATGTTTGATGTCTCCAACATTGACATGTGAAAATTTAGGATGTCCATGTATCTAAAAACCCTAGGCTTGCATGTTTTCCTTGCCGCTACCAAGAAATCCTATCTTGGTAGTAGCAAGCATATAGAGACCAATGCACAAGCCCTTGAGTCACTTAAGCACGCTTAATAAAGAATATTTGTGCTTAGTTTCTAACTGTGATTCCGCCTTTGCAGTGTGGAACACGTTGACCTCCTCCAAACTTCAATTGCCAATCCAAACGGAGGATGAATCTAGTGGAGAATCCGAGCAACAATGCTACATGGTCCAAGGGAATGACTCCCTTGAGGTATACTCGGAAACTCAATTAGATAATGATGATGCTAGTTCTTCATGTAATGATTATATTGATGCCAATGCTTTGAATGAAGAACTTTCAATTGTTTGTGAAAAATTGCTTGAAAAATATAATCTTTTGAAAAAGAAAAGTCTAGGACTTAACAAAGAAAATAAAGATTTGATTTCAAAGCTTGATTTGGTTTTGCAAGAGAAAGTGGAGATTTCTAATGAAAGGGATTCATTGAAATCTAAACTTGATCTTGCCCTAAATGAAAACAAGATCTTGAAAAATAAAAATGATTGTGAAAATATTTTGAAGAAAAATGAAAGTCTATCTTCAAAACTTGTAGTTGTTTTAAAAGAAAATGATTCTTTGAAAAACAAAATTGATTTGATTTCACAAGAATTGGAAGATTGTTTAAAGAAAAATATTTCTTTGAAAAATGATATAGATTCACATGTTTGCCATGCTAGTGTAGCTTCACATTCTAGCTCACCTATTGCATGTACCTCTTCTTCTATAATTGAAAATGATATAAATTTGTTAAAGAAGAATGTGGATTGTTTGGGCTCCACTTTGAGCCACTGTGCTTTGAACCACTCACGTTTGGAATCTTTGTTTCGAAAGAAACAAGTTCCATCTTTGCATGCACACAAATCACGGCATACACATGCTTCGCACGTTCATGTACATAACACTATGTATGCTGATGTGTACACTTGTACACATTGTGGACGTAAGGGCCACCTTACTAAGTTTTGTTATGATCGTATACATGATTCAAATTTAGCAACTAAATTTGTTTGGGTTAGGAAAGGAGCTAACCCTCATGGACCCAAAAGAGTGTGGGTACCAAAGACCACCCTTATTGTATTTGATGTAGGTGTGGGCTCTCACATGACGTGAGAGTAATGGTGCCTTGAGGTTGATGCGTTCCGAGCTTAAAGAGGACAATTTGGATGCATCACTTTCAAGGAGAGTTTGGTGGGAGGATCACCTTGTTTTGGAGACATGGAGAGTTGCCCGTATGGTTTTGGTAACGATCTCTAACTCCCATTTATGTTTACATGCTTTCATATTATTTATTTTTAGCATGTTTTGATGTTTCATGATTAGTATGTTAAATGTCATGATATTTAAATTAGTGATATACATGATAAGTATTTGAGACACCCATGTTTTATGGACCCATATTTATGTTGGCCCAAGGTTACAATCAACCCATGTTTAGTGTATTTTGATGATTACAAAACATATTAGTTATTTGTACTAATATCATTTGTTGTTTAAGTGTGTTTCAGGTTTATTATCATACTAGAAGTACTCTCACTTATATACAAAGATTTTGGACTCAAATACAAGCTATTGGATTCAAGACAAGTCAAATTGGGCTCAAAGTGCAATATTGAAGATCAAGTGAAGATTGCCCATGTTGAAGTCTTGAAGACCTAGAAGCTTGTAAGTGTAGTTTTTTGTTAAAGATAGGATATGTAAATTTTGGCTCTAGGATTTGCACACACACTTTTGATGTATGTTTCTATGTTTTTGAGAATGGTATTTCTAAGTTTATGCCTTAGTTCATACTTACATGTACCCAAAGCCTTATATCTTCAAAACTTGTTTAAATACATGTATATAAACTATTTTCAGCATAACACTTAGCTTAAGATTTTTAAAGGAATTTTTACAAATTTTTCTAACTCAAAAATCTGCCAGAAAACTGTTTTCCAGGCAGACCGGTCGACCGACCCTAAATATCAGTCGACCGGCTGCTGTGGCCAGACATGCACGAGGCTGTGCATGTCTGCCGGTCGACCGACCCTAAATATCGGTCGACTGATTTTTGTGGTCCGCTCTCTGTATCTTTCGGTCGACTGGGTCGGTCGACCGATAGAAGGAAACTGGGTTTCCTTCTGTGAGATCGGTCGACTGGCAGTCGACCGGAGCCTCAACGGCTCTTTTGCCAGCAGAGACCCGGTCGACCGGCAGTCGACCGGTAAGCCTGCAACAAGCCCAACGGCTCTTTCCTCTTTGGGCATTTCTGAAAAACTGTTTTTGGGTTTCTCTTTAACAGAGTTTTTAGGAGTTGTTAGGGTGCTTTTGCAGAAGATTTTAGCAGAAAAAATCAGGGTTTTAACCTATTCTCTCCCTATAAATAGTGGGGAATAGGCCTTAGTTATACACCAAGAAAAATACAAGTTTTCATTGTTTTTCAAGAGAAAGAGAAAAATAGTTTAAAGCTTTCATTTCCATTCTTTTAAGTTTGTTTTTCAGTTGTTGTTTGATCTCTAATATCACTCTACAACTGAAGCTTTTCTCACCACACTTCATAGAGCCAAAATCTCATATTCTTTCTATAAGTGAAGTTGTAAAAGAGTGAGAGTGTTTGTAAAAGAAGTGTTTTGTAAAAGAGAAAGAGTGTTGTGGTCTAGTTGAGATCACAAAGTTGTAACCTTTGTTCTTGTGGAGACAAGCTCTTCGGTGGAGCTTCGTTGTAAGGTGTAAAGCTACGGGCTTGAGGTCTTTGGAGGCCTAACTTGTACGGGATCCTAAGGGGATAGTGGAAACCCTTCACGGAGGTGAAGGCGGGGACTAGAGCTACGGGCTCGAACCTCGAAACAAATCACTTTGTTTGCGATTGGCTTGGCGTTCCTCTTGCTTAATTTCTTGCTTTAAATTACTTCCAATTTATTGCTTGTGAACTAACTTTTATTTGTGCTATCCTTACTTGTTTAATTTACTTGCCTTCAATATTCCTTGCTACTATACTTGTGTGCATTTCATCATCGCATTTCATACTTGGAATTGTTCGATCACACCTCAATACAACACGGTTGCATTGCGCACCTCTAACCCATTTAAGGGGAATTGGGAGGAAGGAGTTCAGAACCTCGCAAGGGGTATTCGGCTCTTAGTCGTGTTTTGAGAGATCGTTGCATCACTCACTTAAGTAAAATTTAAAAAGAGCATTAGATTAGCATTACACCTATTCACCCCCCCTCTAGGTGTATTTCAATTGGTATCAGAGCTTGGACTCTAGGATTTGGCTTAACAACCTTAGAGAGATCCTTATATTGCTAATCACTTCATTCATTTCCACATAGTAAACATGGCCGATGGAATTAAGACCCCACCTAAGTTTGATGGACTTAACTTTCCCATATGGAAGGTTAAGATGACCGTTTTCTTGCAATCTCTAGGTAGTCGAGTTGCAAAGGCCGTGACTAAACAATTTAGTGTACCCCCCGGTGATGAATCCACTTGGTCCGAAATTGAGACCGAGGAGTTTGATGCCAATGCTAGGGCTCATTATGCACTCCTACAAGCCCTCAATGATGATGACATAGCTAGAGTCATCCATTGCAAATCCGTCTATGAGATTTGGACCCATTTGCTAGTAACACATGAGGGGACATCACAAGTGAAGAGGGCCAAGATAGACCTTCTTCGGTCCCAATATGAAAATTTTTGCATGCAAGAGAATGATACCATAGATGATATGGTTACTAAGTTTACAAAGATTACTAATGGTCTTGCTTCTCTAGGTGAAGAAATCAACAATGACCAAAGGGTGAGAAAGATCATCCGGGCTCTCCCTCCATCATGGGAAGTGAAAGCTACAACATTGAAGGAACTCAATGACAAAGATGAGATTGAGCTCATTGGACTCATTGGTAACTTGAAGACCCATGAGATGGAGAGAAAGGCAAGGGAGGACATGGCACCTACCAAAAAGAAGACCATTGCCTTCAAAAGTCATGCTACCTACTCCGACGAAGATGACGAAGAAGAAGATGACGAGGAGCTCTCACTTCTAGTCAAAAATGTCCGGAGGATGTACAACAAGGCAAAGTACCAAGGAAGAAGGAGATGGCAAGGAGGCAAGGAAGAAAGGAAGATCATTTGCTTTAATTGCCAAAAGCCGGGACACATAGTAGCGGAGTGTCCGGACAAAGTAAAGCCATCTTCATCCAAGAAGCCATACAAGAAAAAGGCTATGAAAGCAACATGGGATGACGAAAGTGAATCCGAGGAGGAGATTGACACCGCCAATATGTGCTTCATGGCAAATGAGAGCACAAGCAAGGTAACCCCCCCAACTTTTCTTGATGAAGATTTATCCATGGATGAGTTAAGTGAAGCATTTATGGAACTCTCTCAAAATTATGATTTCATGAAGAAAAAGTACTTGAAAATGAAAAAGGATAATGAATCACTTAGTATTCAAGTTGTAAATCTTACAAAAGAAAAGGATAATTTAGTTTCCACCTTGACCACTACTAAAAATGATTTTGAAAAATATAAGACTTCTTGCAAGGGTAAGGCCCCACTAATTGATTCTAATGAGATTGCCATGCTTAAGGAAAGATTAGACTCATTAGATGTTGTTTTGAAAAAGTGTAGTGAATTTGATAAAAAGAAGATTGAGGCTATGTTTCCTAAGAAACAAGCCCCAAAGAAAAATGCTCATGCTCATGTTCATGTTCATGCTACACAACCTAAACAACATGGCAAACCCCAAAAGCATGCTCACACTACTACACATACACATCATGCATTCATGTATAGAAAAGTGTACACATGCTCACATTGTGGAAGGAAAGGACACTTAGCTAATTTTTGCTATGATAGACTAAGTGCATCACATCATAATGTTTGGGTTCGTAACACTAACTTTCAAGGACCCAAGAAAGTTTGGGTACCAAAATCAACTATTGTTTTAAATGATGTAGGTACTTTCCAAAGCCCAACGACGTAGAGGTTTGTGGTATCTTGATAGCGGTTGCTCAAGGCACATGACTTGGGACATCAACAACTTTGCAACCCTATCAAGATATCATGAAGGTGGCACCGTCACCTTCGGAGATGACGCCAAGGGTAAAATCGTCGGTATTGGTAATGTAAAACTTGGCACCTCTCCTTTAATTGAAAATGTGGTTTTAGTTGATGGCCTCAAGCATAATCTCTTGAGTGTTAGTCAACTTTGTGATAAAGGTTTTGATGTTGTTTTTGATAATGTTTCTTGTAAAGTGATTGATAGAACTTCTAATGTTTGTGTATTTTCCGGTTTTCGTGAAAGCAATGTTTACATGATTGATATGTTAAATATGTCTTGTAATATTACTTGTTTAAAAGCCCTCGATGACGACTCTTGGTTGTGGCATAGGAGATTAGGCCACGTTTCATTTGACCATATTTCTAGGCTTAACTCTAAGGAAATGGTGAAGGGTATTCCTTCATTGAACTTTGAAAAGGACCGAGTTTGTGACGCATGTCAATTTGGGAAACAAACTAAGTCCTCATTCAAATCAATTAAGGATATCATGTCATCACGTCCATTAGAGCTAATCCACATGGATTTATTTGGCCCTACACAAACCAAAAGTTTAAGTGGGAGTAGATTTGCTTATGTTTTAGTAGATGATTTTTCGCGTTTTACTTGGGTTTATTTTCTTGAACATAAAAGTCAAACCTTTTCATATTTTCAAGCCTTTAAGAAAAGAGTTGAAAAGGAAAATGACTCCTCAATAATTAAAATAAGAAGTGATAGAGGAGGTGAGTTCATTAACCTTCCCTTTACCGCTTTTTGTGAGGAACATGGAATAAAACATGAACTTTCTTGTCCTAGAACTCCACAACAAAATGGAGTAGTTGAGCGGAAAAATCGTACTTTGCAAGAGATGGCTAGGACTATGTTAAATGAATATGGTCTACCACATTATTTGTGGGCCGAGGCCGTTCATACTTCATGTTACATTGCAAATCGTATTTTCCTATGTAAAAATACTACTAAGACTTCTTATGAGATGTATTTTTCTAGAAAACCTAATGTTTCTTATTTCAAAGTGTTTGGTTGCAAATGTTTTGTTTTAAATACAAATATTAATTTGGGAAAATTTGATGCTAGATCATATGAGGCTATTTTTGTAGGTTACTCAAATACTAGTAAGGCTTATAGAGTCTTCAATAGGTCAACTTTGACTATTGAGGAATCTATTCATGTTAAATTTGAGGAATCTAACAAGTTTGTTAAGAATTGTGTAGAAATTGATGCTTTAGATGAAGGCTTGGAGAAAGTGACCTTAGAGAATGCTTCTACCATGGGAGACAAGCCAAAGGATGGTGATGGAAGTGAAGCCAAAGTGGAAGAGGCTCAAGGAAATGAACATCAAGCAAATGAAGAGGAGCCTTCTCAACCACTACCAAAGGATTGGAGATTCAATCCTCATCATCCCAAGGACCTCGTCATAGGTGAAGTATCAAAAGGGGTAACCACTCGCTCTAAGATTCAAGATTTTTGTGGTAATTATGCTTTTATTTCACACATAGAACCTAAAAATGTCCTCGAGGCCGAGGCCGATTCATATTGGTTGCTTGCCATGCAAGAGGAGCTCAATCAATTTGAGCGCAACCAAGTTTGGCACCTTGTTCCTAGGCCCCAAGATAGACCTACTATTGGCACTAAATGGATCTTTAAGAACAAGTTGGATGAATCGGGTAATGTAGTTAGAAACAAGGCTAGGTTAGTTGCCCAAGGTTACACTCAAATCGAAGGGATTGATTTTGAAGAAACCTTTGCACCCGTAGCACGGCTCGAAGCCATACGGATGACCTTAGCATATGCCTCATTTAAAGATTTTAAGTTATTTCAAATGGATGTAAAAAGTGCTTTTCTTAATGGTTATATTGATGAGGAGGTGTATGTTGAACAACCCCCCGGGTTTGTTGATCCTACACACCCTAATTATGTTTATAAATTAGATAAAGCTCTATATGGTTTGAAACAAGCCCCTAGGGCTTGGTATGAAAGATTGTCTTCATTTTTGCTTTCAAATGATTTTAAGAAAGGAAAAGTTGATAAAACATTATTTACCAAATATGTAGATCAAGATATCCTCATAGTTCAAATTTATGTTGATGACATTATTTTTGGATCTACTAATGTTTCTCTTTGCAAGAATTTTGAATCATGCATGAAAAGGGAATTTGAGATGTCTATGATGGGGGAGCTCAACTTCTTTCTTGGACTTCAAATCAAGCAACGTAGTGATGGGACATTCATCAACCAAGCCAAGTACACCAAAGAACTCATCAAGAGGTTCGGGCTTGAAGGATCCAAAGTAGCAAAGACTCCCATGGCAACCACTACAAAACTTGACAAGGATGAACAAGGTAAGGAAGTAGACATCAAATTATTTCGTAGCATGATTGGTAGTTTACTTTATCTTACGGCTAGTAGGCCGGATATAATGTTTTCCGTATGTTTATGTGCACGTTTTCAATCATGTCCTAAGGAATCACACTTAATTGCGGTAAAACGCATAATTAGGTACCTTAAGGGCACAATTGATTTAGGTTTGTGGTATCCAAAAACTAACCAATTTACCATGACTAGTTATTCGGATGCCGACTATGCCGGTTGTAGGGTAGATAGGAAGAGCACAAGTGGCACTTGCCAATTCTTGGGAAATTGTCTTGTGTCTTGGTCTTCCAAAAAGCAAAATAGTGTAACCCTTTCAACCGCCGAGGCGGAGTATGTAGCGGCCGGAGCTTGTTGTGCACAAGTTCTTTGGATGCAACATACTCTTCTCGATTTTGATTTACATTTTGATCATGTTAAAATTTATTGTGATAATACTAGTGCTATTCACATGACCAAAAATGCTAATCAACATAGTAAAACCAAACATATAGACATTAGATATCATTTTCTTAGAGATCACTTTGAAAAAGGTGACATTGATATAGACTTTGTTTCAACCGATTTTCAACTTGCGGATATTTTCACAAAACCTTTAGATTATGCAAGATTTTCTTTTATTTGTGGTGAATTAAATGTTTGTAAAATTGATACTTAAAGTATCTTAGTTTGTTTTGTTTTGGTTTTTAATATGTGTTAAAATTTTCTTTGTTTTAACCCTTTTTGATGTATGACAAAAAGGGGGAGAAAAATGTATGAGTTTGGAGAAATACCAAGTTTTTTTTAGTTGTTTTAATATTTGGTTCATGTTTAAGTTTCTTATTTATGGTGATGATTTTGTTTTAAAAATGATTTTTGTATGCTTACATAGTTTCTCATATTCATGTTAAATATATAGCATTGTTTAAGGGGGAGCTTTTCAAGCTTTTCCTCTTTTATTTGTTTAATAACTCATATGTTTTGTCATCATCAAAAAGGGGGAGATTGTTGGCCCAAGGTTACAATCAACCCATGTTTAGTGTATTTTGATGATTACAAAACATATTAGTTATTTGTACTAATATCATTTGTTGTTTAAGTGTGTTTCAGGTTTATTATCATACTAGAAGTACTCTCACTTATATACAAAGATTTTGGACTCAAATACAAGCTATTGGATTCAAGACAAGTCAAATTGGGCTCAAAGTGCAATATTGAAGATCAAGTGAAGATTGCCCATGTTGAAGTCTTGAAGACCTAGAAGCTTGTAAGTGTAGTTTTTTGTTAAAGATAGGATATGTAAATTTTGGCTCTAGGATTTGCACACACACTTTTGATGTATGTTTCTATGTTTTTGAGAATGGTATTTCTAAGTTTATGCCTTAGTTCATACTTACATGTACCCAAAGCCTTATATCTTCAAAACTTGTTTAAATACATGTATATAAACTATTTTCAGCATAACACTTAGCTTAAGATTTTTAAAGGAATTTTTACAAATTTTTCTAACTCAAAAATCTGCCCAGAAAACTGTTTTCCAGGCAGACCGGTCGACCGACCCTAAATATCAGTCGACCGGCTGCTGTGGCCAGACATGCACGAGGCTGTGCATGTCTGCCGGTCGACCGACCCTAAATATCGGTCGACTGATTTTTGTGGTCCGCTCTCTGTATCTTTCGGTCGACTGGGTCGGTCGACCGATAGAAGGAAACTGGGTTTCCTTCTGTGAGATCGGTCGACTGGCAGTCGACCGGAGCCTCAACGGCTCTTTTGCCAGCAGAGACCCGGTCGACCGGCAGTCGACCGGTAAGCCTGCAACAAGCCCAACGGCTCTTTCCTCTTTGGGCATTTCTGAAAAACTGTTTTTGGGTTTCTCTTTAACAGAGTTTTTAGGAGTTGTTGGGGTGCTTTTGCAGAAGATTTTAGCAGAAAAAATCAGGGTTTTAACCTATTCTCTCCCTATAAATAGTGGGGAATAGGCCTTAGTTATACACCAAGAAAAATACAAGTTTTCATTGTTTTTCAAGAGAAAGAGAAAAATAGTTTAAAGCTTTCATTTCCATTCTTTTAAGTTTGTTTTTCAGTTGTTGTTTGATCTCTAATATCACTCTACAACTGAAGCTTTTCTCACCACACTTCATAGAGCCAAAATCTCATATTCTTTCTATAAGTGAAGTTGTAAAAGAGTGAGAGTGTTTGTAAAAGAAGTGTTTTGTAAAAGAGAAAGAGTGTTGTGGTCTAGTTGAGATCACAAAGTTGTAACCTTTGTTCTTGTGGAGACAAGCTCTTCGGTGGAGCTTCGTTGTAAGGTGTAAAGCTACGGGCTTGAGGTCTTTGGAGGCCTAACTTGTACGGGATCCTAAGGGGATAGTGGAAACCCTTCACGGAGGTGAAGGCGGGGACTAGAGCTACGGGCTCGAACCTCGAAACAAATCACTTTGTTTGCGATTGGCTTGGCGTTCCTCTTGCTTAATTTCTTGCTTTAAATTACTTCCAATTTATTGCTTGTGAACTAACTTTTATTTGTGCTATCCTTACTTGTTTAATTTACTTGCCTTCAATATTCCTTGCTACTATACTTGTGTGCATTTCATCATCGCATTTCATACTTGGAATTGTTCGATCACACCTCAATACAACACGGTTGCATTGCGCACCTCTAACCCATTTAAGGGGAATTGGGAGGAAGGAGTTCAGAACCTCGCAAGGGGTATTCGGCTCTTAGTCGTGTTTTGAGAGATCGTTGCATCACTCACTTAAGTAAAATTTAAAAAGAGCATTAGATTAGCATTACACCTATTCACCCCCCCTCTAGGTGTATTTCAATTTAGTGTTCTCACTTTAGTTTAACTATTGTGTATATCATAGATCTAATGCATGTTCATTTACATAATGATCATATAAGTTTTATTTTGATTTCTATGCTTCATGTTTTGATTACATGTTTAGATGTTAGTTTTCATTAAAACTTAGGTATATACTTGTACAACTAGTGAGCCACAAATAGATCATTATATGTTTGTGCTTGAAAGCTCATTTGTACTCATTAGATGTACTAGTATAGCCTAGTTTTGATGATTCATACATTTGACTTGTATTCCCATTTTGTACATATTTTCATGTGAATGTTTAACTTCATGTATATGTCTATTTTGTCTAAACGATTAGTTATACATATATATCCTTGAGCCACTTACCTTCATGCATATACTTTTGTGGACTCGTAGTGTTTGGATATGTATGTATACTTTAGTTTGAACAAGACATACATATACCTTGAAGGATTCTAGTTTTGATGATTTTCATGTTTATAAGGAATTTCATATTGAGTTTTATTGCCTAGTTTCATGATAATGTGTTTCACATAATTCTTATACACTCACCTTATTTAATGTTTTCTCATGATTTTATTTTCATGAGTATAATTTGTGCTATATAGATTTTGAGTGTTTGGTGATCATGTGACTTACATATTTTTCATAGAATATATTATTGTTTTATTCCTTACTTGAAGGATTTCGTACTAGTTTACAAAATTTTCATATAACTAGTTCGTATTCTTCATTTTGGAAGAGTTTTCAATTATGCTAAACTATTTTCAAACCTATTTTTGAAAACCCTTTCCATTGAAGGGCGGTTGGTTAGGCGACCATGCCTTGTATGCTTATTATTGAAAATCTTTTTAAACATGTGCATGAAATGGGTGGTAAGTAATATGAGTTATACACTTAATCTTATTGTGTTTTCAATTGGTATCATTGGATTTTTTTCAATTGGTATCACTATTGACATTCTTTTTATATACTCATATATGTTTTTATATATATATGCTTTCAACTTCAAATAGTATCAATTTCGATTGGTATTTAATTTTTCATACATATATATACTTTATTTGTGCTTACTATATCTCTATATCTTTGAGCACAAATTTTAGTTATGCTAAGCTTGATTTCTTAAAATGACTATTTTATTTCAATTGATTATGTTTTAATTGGTATCATATACAAACTTATGCATCATTTTGTTTGGTATTTCATAAAGGGGGAGAAAATTCATATTTCACCTTTCAATTGACTTTGGTATTCTACTCCCACACTTTATGTTGAAAAATAATTGGAAAAAGATATTGATTATTTTTGGTATCATATGCTTTTAATAAAAAATTACTTTTAATTGGTACTAATCTTTACAAATTGGTATTAAGATTACCTATAAGTTTACTTATAATAAAGAAAACAATAAAACAATGGTAACAATTGGTATGTTTTATTGATAATCAAAATTTTTGATTAATTGCTCAAAATGATTTATTTACTTACAATTGGTATTTAATTGGTATTTACTTACAATTGGTATCAATTGGTATTTAAATTTATATTAAAACATTTGTTTTATGTACCTTCAATTGGTATATTTTGTTTTATTGTAAATTGATATCATGACGCACTCAATTGATATATATATTTTTCAAATTGGTATCATAATGTTTTGTTTTGATTTCACCCCTTATTGATATTTTTTGTTTAAGACAAAAAAGGGGGAGAATATTATTTTCTTTAACCCCTTTGTTGATGATTGACAAAAAGGGGGAGAAAGATTTTGAGTTTATATATGCATATGTGTTTTTGCATCTTACAATAAACAATAATCTATGAGAAAAATGATTTTGAGAATTTAAACAAAAAAAAGGGGAGAAGGTTTTTGAAACATATGATTGATTTATGCATGTTTCTCTCTCCTAATTGATGCATACATTTATTTAGTATATCATGTGCTTCATTGAATATCTTATGTTTATTGCTATGCATGAGTTAAGGGGGAGCTTCTTTGAAGCTTAACTTTAATCCATGCATATATAACTCCATGAGTTTTGTCATCATCAAAAAGGAGGAGATTGTTGGCCCAGAGGCCTTCACTCTAGTTTTGATGATGATTAACTCATGTATTTATAGTTTACTAATAATCTTGTAATGTTTAGTTTCAGATATTTAACCAAGATATTAGTAGGTGATTAGCTTCAATAAAGATATTTTGGAGCTCTCACATGGTGATTCAAGAGCCCGAGCGTCAAAGTTTATATCTAGCACTCGTTGGAGTCAAGCTCGGTGGATCACGTTTGGATCGAGTCGACTTGGAGACGGAGCTCTACAAGAAAATTTCGGTACATTGTTTAGTTTATTGTTTAGATCCATTTGTAAAGACTAGATAGTGTGATATGCTCAAGTTCACAACACACACACACTTGTTTCTAGTTTCATGTTTATTGGTTTTCGGTTTTTGGTTTAACCGATCTTGGTTTTCATGAATAGATAGAATCAAAACAAGTTTACATGCTTTAATGTATATTAAATTTGTTCTATATACATATATGCTTCATATCTTAGACAAACTTATTTTGATATGTCTATTCATGTGTTTGGAGTTTTGTGTTTTAACAAAACATATTTTCGGTTTTAATATCAAAAACATTGATATATATATCTTTATATGTATATTGGATTATATCCATATACTATATGTCTAAAAGTTGTTTCAATATCATGTTTTTGTATTTGGATGAGTTTTGGACAAATCGGATTTCCATTTGAAAAATCCAAGTTTTGGAAAATACGGGTTTTGGTTTTCGGCAAAATTTGTAATTCACAAAAAGAGTTCAAAATGTTTGTAACTTGATTTAATTTTTACTCAAACAAGTTTGTATTTCAAAGAGAATGCAAGAACTTATTTTTGTGGATTTTAAAAGATTTTATGGGATTTATTTGGTAAATAAAAAACCAAGTTTTCTAATCCCTAAGCAGCCAGGCTCTGGCGGTCGACCGGACCCAGAGTCGGTCGACCGATCTACCCAGAGTCGGTCGACCAGATCGGTCGACCGACGTGCACAAGAACGTGCACGCTGACCTGCCACTTGGGCCGGTCGACCGAACGGTCGACCGACTGCAAGTACCCCACTTTCGGGCGGGGGCGGTCGACCGGACGGTCGACCGTGAGGCTTGGCACGGTCGACCGAGCTGTCGACCGGCCAGAGAGCAAGTGCTCTCTGGTTTTGGTACGGTCGACCGGGCGGTCGACTGGCAGGCTCAACGGTCAAATTTTTGACCGTTAGCCGGTCGACTGGCCGGTCGATCGGAAGGCCAAACTGGGCCTAGTCAGCTGCCAACGGCTAGTTTTTCAAAGGGCATATATATACGCCATTTGAGGGCTATTTTGTGTAAGGTTTTTAGAGAGAAAAGTTCCAGATCTTTTCAAGTGTTTTCAGCAAAAAGTTTTTGAGTTAAAATTCCTATTCTCTATTTATTTTTAAAGTGTTTGTTATTTCAAAGAAAATAGTCTTTTGGGAATTTGTTTTTGGTCTAAAAGTTCTATATCTATTTGAAGATTTTCCCAAGTGATTTTTTTTGTTCAAAACACTGTGTTTTTCACACTTGAGTCATATCTTGCTATCCTATCTATAGGATCTTTATTTTGTGGGAATATTAGTTTGTGGTTGTGGAAACCACCAAGTTGTAAACCCTCCTACTTTGTGTTATCCCTCTTGTGTAGAGGTTAATTTTGGAGTGGTGGCTTTGTGCCCTATCCCTCTAGTGACAGGTTGATTGTGTTTGTATTGGCTTTGTGCCTATCCCTCATTTGTGAGGTTGATTTGTGTGGCTTTATGCCTAACCTCTAAGTGTAGAGGTTGTGTTTGTAATTGAGAGAGGAGTTGTGTACTCCTGGTTGTATAGCCCCAAATCCTCAGTGGAGGTTTTCTGTGTGGGAGTCCTGTGTGGATAAGTTAGTGGAAATCCTTCTGTATGAAGGCGGGGACGTAAAGCTGTGTGCTCGAACCTCGAAACATATCCGTGTGTTAGCGTTTGATCCATTGACTCTAACTCTCTCTCTTTTATATTGTGCCTTGCATCATTTCATATTGCACATTCATATACTATATGCTTGGCTTGTTTGTGTGTGCCTCACTTGTGTTTAACCACGAGAGCTTCATATAGCACCTCAACTCTTATTCAGAGGAATCAAGAGGAGTTAGTCCAGAGCCCCTCATCGGAAATTCGGCTACACTCGTTGGTTACATTAAATGTGTTTCCATTTAAGTTTTAATTTCTGCATTTTGTTCATTAGATTAGCCGTACACCTATTCACCCCCTAGGTGTACTTTCAGAGTTAAGTGAAGATTACGAGTGTGATAGCAAATAATACACATCACAAAAGAGACACAAGATTTTTACGTGGAAACTCAAATTGGGAAAATATCACGAGGAGAAAAAAAAAAAGAATCCACTATAATTTGTAAGTTACATGAATTACAGGGATCCAATGTCAGAGTCATAGTGCTGGGCTTTTGCGGGATCAAAAAGACATGTCGAAGAAGAAGATCCTCCCTCTTGCTAGAGGAGAATGTTTATTTATACTTTATCTGATCTGTGTGCATGAGGCGAATGGTATGGGCATGATCTCCATCACCGCATAATCTGTACGTATATATTTGTTATAACGATCATGATTGTTGGCACTTGATTGCTGGGATTACATGCAGAGAATCTCACCTCAGTTCATAACTTCCCGTGCTAGAAGGCGTTTCACGTTATGAACGTGGAGGAAGGTCATGCTGCATAACTTAAGGCGAAGATCAGGAATGATATGTTGTCGTGGTGTAGCTGGAGGAGAAGATCAGGGATGATCTGTTGCCATGATATAGCTAAAGATGGAGATCAAGGATGATCTGTTGTTGACAATATCTTGGACAAAGCTGAGGTCTCCAGAATAGGGTGGACTCTGGGATGGCTGGAAACATTGGAGCTATTTAGGTGGAAGTGTCCTCAGGATGAGGAGCAGCTTTTGGAATGGTTCCGGCGTAACAGAGGCTTTTAGTTGTTTGGACACGTGTCATGATCCTGTGAGGGTCAGATTTTGACTATTGCAGATGCCCCCCACTCTTCTTCTTGTTGGAATGCGAGAGAGAAATGAGAGAGGAGCTGATGAAGGATTCCCCAGTGTCTTAGGCTTGTCTTGATGCTTGTGGGCATGGGAAGATCTAGATCATTAATGTGGATTCTTCTAGATTGACTCGGATATCGTGTGGCTAGCTGACAACTGGCACGATGATCATCTGCTTCTTGAAATTAGTAATGGTGTCCTTTCGGATCCTGGCATTATGATGGCTAAGATCGAGGGGAAGCAACGGTTGATATCACGCCCTTTGATTGATCGAAATTTTCGGGATCTGAATCTGGCTTTTCAGAAATTGAGAATTTGAACTAGAGACAGTTTGACTTCTCCTCCTCCATCTATAAATAGGTTGAGTCCTTCGTGTATAAGTAGCCTATACCATTTCCTATGAGATGTCTTGTTGAGCCGCTATGTATATTATTCTGCTTTCCATCAGATGGATAAAGGAAAAGTGGAGGGGATGGCGGTCGAGCTCCCACCACTTGGGAGGCTGTTTGATACAAAATATCAGTTCTCGTAATGATCTGATCACAAAGCATCAGTCCTCGTGATAAGGCTCCGCCATCGTGGGTGATTTGCTTGGTAGTCTCTTCGATTGGGGCCGATGATCTGGTTCTGAATCACCTATTTTTAGGGGGTGAGAATCAATCTAAAGAATCTGACCCTCCTACCATATATGGCATATGAGGAAAGAAAAGAGGAAGCTCTTTGGTAAGGCGGGCTGGCGATTTGTTTCTCACCCCGGAGCTTGATCCTCTTCCTCAGAATACCAAAGTGGAGAAAGACTGCCTTCTCTTTCTGGTGTGTTTACTAAAATTCGTCTAATCAGATGTTCCTGCCTTACTCCTAGAGGGCTTCTTGGGGGGTCACTGCAGAGAGCGGTGTTGATTTGGCTGACTTGGAGGTGTATGAGCTGTTGTTGAGGCATATAGTTGCCTGCTTGGGAGCCATGGTGCTATTGGGGATGAAGACTGCCCTTAAAAGATCTCTTCAGATAAACAAGTCTCCGTTGCTCTTGTTAGGGGTTTGTAAATGGTGGTAGGATGATTCCTAGATCTCCTGTATTCTTTTTTAGAAAGTAAACATAAGAATGTAAAAGATTTCATATATTCCACTTATTAGTTGATTGACAAAAAGACAGAGTTTAAGAAAGTGTTATCAATTTGTGATGACCTCTGAATTCTTGCAATTTAACCGTTCAATGGCTATACGGGTCGATCCTCAAGGACAAATATGATGGAAGCGTTTCAACACAGTATTATTCTTAGAAGGAAGAATTTGGTTGAAAAGAAAGATTGGTTTGTTTTGATTATGAGAAATGCTCATAGTTTACTAATCATCTACCATCACTAACTTACTAGTCCATAAAGATTGAACTTCATATTGAATCATAGAAGTGTTCATAGAAAGTTGCTTCAAGTAAGATATATAAGATGAAAAGCTATCCTTAATTGAAACACACTAGCCAAAATTCAACATTAGATTATCAAAGCTTTGTAACATAGCTTAAGAAAAATTGTTTAAATTTAACATTAAGCTATCAAAGCTATCTAAGTATAAAATAAGTAAAATTATTAACTAATATTAATAATAGTCAAGTTAACTTTTTATCATCATAAGTCTTCAAGAAGTTTGCCTAGTTTAGCGTTTTAAGTTTGCATGGGATTCAATCAGTTTAATTAATTATAGAACTAAAAGTAGTAGTAGAGAGATTAGCAAACCATAAAGTTGTATTTAGTTATTCATGATGAAAATAAAGAAAAGTATATTAGATGAAAAAAAGATTGCATAATAAACAAAAGCAAGTAAATAACACAAAAGAGGTGAGAGAAACATAATGAAACCTTTGTATTGATGTGTCAGTTCTAATTACAAGGGCTCCTTCTTCTTCACAAAATCACTCTTTAAAAATCTAGAAAATACAAACTAAATTCGGAAGAGAGAGAGACTACAAAAAACTCTAATCTTTAATCTTTGAGATGCCTCCTTCCTCTGGCTCTAGCTCTCTACTTATAGGGGAAATAAGAGGTAGTATCCTGATAGAACTTATACACCCAACTTCTAAACGAGAGGCCAATAGAAAGTCGCATTTTCGCGGCATTTTAGGAGAAACCGCGGTAAAAGGAAGGTGGATGAGGTTGCGTTTTTGGCTCTGCCTTCATCTCGTCCATCCATCAGAAGATTTATGCTCAGAATCTTCATTTAAACTCTGAATTTTAAAAACGTATCCTTTTTAAATAACTTGGGAAGGAGGTTATCTCCTAATCCAAGTTTAAATTTAAATTCTCTCCTTTTTTCTTTGACTTGGAGTTTAAGCAACTTAAATTTCAGTTGATTTTTTCCTTTATCTCAACTTAGGATTATCTCTGAGTCCTTGTCTTTCTCTTGATTTCAAATTAATTTAAATTGAAATTTGAATATAGTTAGAATAATTAGAAGCTTTCTTCATCTCTATCTTCTTATTTAAATAATTACGCATCATAAACAAAAAGTGGATTAAATAGCAAAGTTTAATTAAGAACAATCAAAGATTAAATATGCAAATATGATCGGTTGCTGATACTACATATTTATTATCACATTCCCATTTTTATTATTTAATAAACTTTGTTTTTAATCCTATTTATTGTCTAAATTATATGCAGGCCTTAAGTAAAGGAGAGGGAAGAGAAATGACCCTGAAAGCCCATCAAAATTTTGATTTAATTCAGAATTAATTCAAATTAAAGATCAGGACAGATTATGGCAAATAAGGACAAATCAGAGAAGATAAAATCAGTTGAAAACTAGTTAAAACAAATCTTCACAAATCAATTGGTTAAAACTAAAAATCAAAGGAGGTTTCGTCCAATCCAGGACCAAAATCTGAAATCTAGTAAGAGATAAAGAAGATCATGAAATCAAGGATCTGCACCCCCTGAGTGTGGCCACACCCAGGTCATTCTGCGGCCAAAAGCTGCGTTTTCACGGCTATGTAATGGAATCAGGGGGAGCGTTTGCTCCTGCTATCTTCGTACGCTCTCCCCTGTTTGATTTTTGCCTGGATTTTTAAGACTGTGAAGAAGGATGAAGCAGAGAATAGAATAGATTTCTGTATAGGTTTAACTTAGGTTTTTCTTTCTCCTTTTAATGTAATTTTTTTATGTAACTGAAATCGAAGAAGAGTTTCATAGGAGAACACGATTGATGCTTGTACTGAGAGTGACAGCAGTGTAAGTATTCTTCCTTTCTTTCATTGTTATTTAATTCAATCGAAGTTTCTTTTTCTACTCTTGTTTTTATTGCTTTTCTCTTTTGTGTTTGTGAATCCAAATGATTTCAATAGTTTCAAAGTTTCCTCGCCCTTGTAAGTGTCGTTGATGGCCTATGGTGATGAACAATCATTTCTATGGTAGTATAGCTTGCACATTCATTTTGTAGTATAGATTAGGAATGGGAAAGTTCTCATATGTCAAGCTTCGCTGGCCTTCAAGTAAAGGTACACCGTTGACAAGGATTCCAGGAAAATCATCAATCGGAAGAGGTAGGTAAGTTCTTTAGTTTTTTTCTTTTCTTTTAATCCTATAGTTTAGATCAACACTATCTTCCAACTCTTTTATTCACTCTTTTATTTTTTTCTTTAACTTAGTTTTCTATTTTTTCAAAATCACCATCTCCTCTATCTATCATCTTCACAAATTAACATAGTTTTATTTTTCTTTTCTTTTTAAAGAACAAGAGAAGAATTTTAACCATTTTTGTTAAACTAAAGAGAACTTACAAAAAGTTTCCATCGCTAGTCCCTCCTTGTAGATCATGACCCACATAGCCACTGCTATAGCGGTAATATTAAGTACTTGTACTTCTGTTCTGTATTCCTAAAATTCTGTATTTTTTGTGTGCATGTCAAGACTCAATCAAAATTTTGGCGCCATTGCCGGGAGGGACAATAAGTTTTCATTTTAGTTTTTGATTTACTTAAACAATTTAACCTTTTCTTTTTTGTTTTTGTGTGTCAGGGTTGAATTCAGGAATCGAAAAGCTGCAGTTGACATATTACTACTATGTGCCTCTGCCCAAGAAGGCAGAGCATCAGAGCTCACAATTGTGCCGCGTAAATGCGGCAACAGTAATGTTTTCGCGACATTTGTGGTGGACTACTAATTAACCTTTTTGCAGGTGCTTTCACACCAATATAGCTTCTACAAGTGTTAAATTTTCTTATTAATTTATTTTTTACACTGTATTTAATATTTAATTCAACAGTAAGATGATTGTTTGTAAATGTTAAAAATGATTTAGACTTGCATTTAGACACGTGTCTAATTCATTTATCTTTTACATAACTATTGAAGAGTGCTGAAGTAAAGATACGTATGCATAGTATGTAGTATAAGAACATTTTTGAATTATTTACATTGCTTAAGTGTTGCTTTTTATATACATGTACACGTTGCACTAAATTGATTTAAGGGCTTGTCTTATAAACAAGATAAGGTGGGGAAGTCATTATCCTTTTTTAGCCCACAAATAATCTCCTTACTTACTAATCCAAGCCTAACTAAAACTGAATAGACGTTGGCCCTAGGAACATCCCAGACTCAATAGGAGACTGAGCTAAGAGGGAAGTTAATTAGAATTTGACTCTTGCCAAATCGGTGTCTAAGGTTGGGGATTGAGGGGCAAAACTCTGAAGATTTGTGGTTTGGCATAATTAGGCCCATTGTTTAGGTACAGATACCTCTCACTGATCTTACCCCTACCTGGTCGATTAATTTGTAGTCAGATTCTGCAATATACCCACCCGTGGACAGTCTAACCAGTTAGGAGTCGTCAGGTCTAAGGTCTACCCTAACTTAGGCTAGATTTTTTTTCTTTTTATTTGTTTGTTTGTTTGCTTGTTTTTGTTTTTAATTTTTGCATGCCTTACTTAAAGCCTTTCTTCTTGAAAGTGTTCTTGAAGGCACATGAGGATGGGTTTGGATTTTTAAACTCTTACTTCTTTTATGAACGTTTCTTGAACCGTTTTTGCTTCGTACTTGCTTCTTCGCGCTTGATGATTTAACATTCGATTCGAAACGATTTTTCAAAGAAAGAGTGAACTCTTCCAACCATCTTATGTGCTTTACTCCAAACTTTTTAAAGTCAAAGTTAAGTTTTGCCTATGATCAATTTGAGGCACTTAGGATTTCAATAGAAGAATAAACTGTTGAGTAGTGAGATAGTGAGCCCAGATTTTCTTCCTTATTATAATCAACAAAACAATTTTCGAGCTTTTTAAATCACCTTCTCCAAAGCCTTCTCTAAAGTTGCAATTTCTCTTTTAATCATCTCCTTCTTTCCATTCTCTTTTCAATTAAAAAACGAACACAATTCTTTGTTATTAAATGAATCACCGAGAAGCTTTCATCGCATTCCTCCTCGTGGACACGACTCGTTAGCCACAAGCTACACGGTAAATTCTTAACTCTTTAATCTCCCCCGTTTGGTTTTTCCCTATAAATACCAGTTTCAACAGAGCAAAAAAGAGCGAAGACTAGGATTAGAATTTTTATTTATTTTCTAAGGATTTAGGCTCTTCGTTTGATAATACAAAAGTTGTATTTTTGTTTTTCAATTTGTAGTCCAGTACAAATACTTGTGAGAGAGAGGAATTGAGTGCTTGTACTTGAAGATTGAAGTGACATCAATACAAAAATCGAGCCACATTTTCTTCCACTCGTATTATGGTATGTCTTGCGTTATTTACTTGCCTTCTTCTTTATTTTCTATGAGTAGCTAAATCGATTTTCTGGGCTCACTATTGTACCTCTCTCCAGTTCTTCTTCTCTTCTGATTTTAATAAAAAAGACCTAATGAATCATTTGCATGCCTTACTTAAAGCCTTTCTTCTTAAAAGTGTTCTTGAAGGCACATGAGGATGGATTTGGATTTTTAAACTCTTACTTCTTTTATGAACGTTTCTTGAACCGTTTTTACTTCATACTTGCTTCTTCACGCTTGATGATTTAACATTCGATTCGAAACGATTTTTCAAAGAAAAGAGTGAACTCTTCCAACCATCTTATGTGCTTTACTTCAAACTTTCTAAAGTCAAAGTTAAGTTTTGCCTATGATCAATTTGAGACACTTAGGATTTCAATAGAAGAATAAACTGTTGATAGTGAGATAGTGAGCCCAGATTTTCTTCCTTATTATAATCAACAAAACAATTTTCGAGCTTTTTAAATCACCTTCTCCAAAGCCTTCTCTAAAGTTACAATTTCTCTTTTAATCATCTCCTTCTTTCCATTCTCTTTTCAATTAAAAAACGAACACAATTCTTTGTTATTAAACGAATCACCGAAAAGCTTTCATCGTATTCCTCCTCGTGGACACGACCCGTTAGCCACAAGCTACACGGTCAATTCTTAACTCTTTAATTGTTCTTTCACTTTAGCAATCAATTTTTGGCGTCGTTGCCGGGGAGGAAACGGTGTATTTGTTTTTAACAAGTTTGGTGAGTTGTTTCAGGGACTTGAAGATTGAGATCTAGCATTCAAGCTTTGCAAGAGAAGACTTGCAAATTTTGTGCCCCTACTCTCAAAAGTAGGAAACAGAATTTCAAGAAATTGCATTGCAAAAGTTGAAGATTTTGTTGGACTACTAAAACTCTTTTTTGCAGGACATATTGCTCCCAAAAAATTAAGTTTTTGTACGTTATAATCTTGCTATATCTGTTATCCACCATCCCTGTTTTAATCCAACAGTAATTTGAGTGATTGTTAATTGCTAAAAAAACGTTTAGACTTGCATTCTAGGCATTTGTCTAATTACGTTTACTTTACAATTACTGTTGAAGAGAGCTGGAGACAAGGTACGTATACATAGCATATAGTTTAGGAAACATTCTTGGGTGATATTTGCTTTTGAATGCTACTTTTCTATATCTTGCACACTTTGCACAATTAACTCTAAGGGCAAAACTCAATTCAAGATAAGGTGGGAAGTCATTACCCTTCCTTAGCCCACAAACCATCTCCAAGCACGCACAACCTAAGCTTAAGTAAAATCTGATGGACGTTGGCCTTAGGGACATCTCGAACTCACTAGGAGATTATCCTAAGGGGGAAGGTGGTTGAAATTGACTCCTGTCAAATCAGTGTCTAGGAAGGGGATTGAGGGCCGAAAAGCCCGAAGGTTGGTGGTTACTTAATTAAGGAACGTCTTTGACAGATAACCTCCCACTAATCTTGCCCTGACCTGACTGATTAGCTAGTGGTCTAAGTCTACATTATACCTCCTGTGGACAATCAACCAATTAGGAGTTGTCTAGGTCGAGGTTACCTTAGATTAGGCTTGGTTGATTACTATTGTTGACTGTTGGTAAACTTGTTTGTGATTGTGATTGCGTTTGTGTATGCAAGTGTGGTCAAGAGACCCTAATTCATCGAGGTTGACTAGAAACACATCACCACCCAAGTTTGAACCAAGACCAGATCCGATAATGGCTCAATCAACATCATTACAGGATAGGTTCTACCCCATTAGAACCTCACTTCCATCTTGCATTCTACTTCCAACCCCATTAGAACCTCACTTCCATCTTGCATTCTACTTCCATCGGTTGGTGAATACAATTTTGAGCTCAAGCCTCAATTCATCAATACACTCCCCAAGTTTCATGGCTTAGAGTCTGAAGATGCTTACTTCTTCATAAGAGAATTTGAGAAAGTATGTCTAATGATGAAAATCTCACACCTTGTAGACGATGCTATTAGGTTGAGATTTGTCCCTTTCGCACTTAAGGACCTAGCAAAGAAGTGGCTTTACAGCTTAGCGGCCGGTTCTATCACATCTTGGGATGGTTTCATCAAGGTCTTCTTGAAGAAATTCTATCCAATTCATAAGACCGCTCTCATTAGGAAGACAATCATGCAATTCAAGTAAGAACCGAGTGAACCGTTCTGGAGGTACTTTGAACGCTTTAAAGACCTCCTTGTCCAATATCCACATCATGGAATAGAGAAATGACGATAATGCCAATTCTTTATGACGGTTTAGACTATTCTACCAAAACCCTTTTAGAAAGTATATGCCAAGGGGGATTCTTGCAGAAGGATGAAAATGAAGGATGGGATTTGTATGAAAATCTAGCTGAAAAGACCATCCAATGGGAACCTACTAGTGAGACCTCTAGGAATCCAAACTCCATCTCTTCAAAAGGAGGTCTCCATTCTATCGAATCATCCATAGCTAATGAGGCTAAGTTAGCTAACCTAGCTAGAAGACTGGAAGCTCTAGAAACGAAGGAACCAAGTCCAGTCAATCAAGTCAGCCCAAACCAATTTCCAACTCCGGGCTGTATTTACTGCCAAGCCATGAATCATGTGTTCGAGGAGTGCCCTATGTTTCAGGCTCAGCAACAATACCATGAACCGATGAATGCGGCCTTTTTAAGGCCAAACAATAATCCTTACGCACCAACGTACAATCCTGGCTGGAGAAATCACCCTAATTTCTCATGGAGCCAAAATAATAATGACCATTCACGATCAAATCATGCTAGCCACTTCCATCATGCCAATAATTCTTCCAATCATCAACCCAACTTTTCCAATTTCCATAATAATTCTCCCAACCATCCACCTAACTTTTCAAACTATCAACAGAACTTTCCCAACCAAGCTCCACAATCCTCCTTCTAGAATCCTCAACTAGAAAGGAGAATGACTGACTTTGAAATAAACATGAAAAGATACATGAAAATCAAGATTCTCTCATGCAAACTATCAGAGGTTAGAGGTTCAAATGAGCCAACTAGCCACTCCACAGAATGAGAGACAGAAGGGCACCCTGCCTAGTTTGCCAATAACCAATCCGAGGAATTCTCAATAAGCTCATTTGGCTGAGGATAATTCATTAAATCAATGTAATGCAGTTCATACATTGAGGTCAGGAAAGAGAGTTGATAATCAAGTGTCAATGCCAACCAATCCCATTCAGCGCAACCACAATCAAGCATCCACCTCATCTAATCCAAATCCTTCCAATTCTGACGAATCTGAAAAAGATAAGTCAACCAGTCAGGTGCACCAGCCTATAGTACCTTTCCTAATAGGCTGAAAAACAACAAGCAAAATCCACACATGGACAAGATAATTGAGATATTTAATGAAGTGAAGATAAATGTGCCACTTCTTGATGCCATCCAACAAGTCCCTTCCTATGCTAAGTTTCTTAAGGACATGTGCACGAGGAAGAGAAAGACTAATGTACCAAGAAAGGTCTTCTTAGCCACTGACATTAGTGAGCTAGTATCGGGTCCGATCCCTGTCAAGTACAAGGATCCAGGTAGTCTCACCATTGCCTGCACAATAGGACAAGCCGAGATTAGTCGTGCACTTCTTGACTTGGGGGCGAGTATCAACTTGCTTCCATTCTCAGTTTATCAACAACTCGAGTTGGGCGATCTTAGTCCAACTCGAGTCACCATCCAACTGGCTGACCATTCTGTAAAAGTTCCAAAATGGGAGATTAATGATATCCTGATCCGGGTAGGGGAGTTCATTTACCCTGTCGATTTCATAGTTCTGGAGACACAACCTGTGTCCAACTCTAATCATAGGGCTCAAACTCCTGTTATCCTAGGGCAACCATTCCTTACTACTGCCAATGCCATCATCAATTGTAGGAATGGGTCCATGAGGTTAACCTTTGGGGACATCACTAGAGAAGTCAATGTCTTCAATCTAGGAAAACAACCCCGCGACATTGAGGACCAAACATTTGAAGTCAACCTAATTGAGAACTTAACAAGTGAACATAGGGAAGAATTGGAATTAGAAACTGAGTGTGACTTCGGGTTAGAGTCTGACGACTTTAATCTAGACCAGGTTGTAGATTCTGATGTGGATTGGGCCTCGAACCCTATTTCACCAATAATGGAGCCAACAAATTTGACTAGTCCTTCCAGTGAGCCTTCCTCTTCCTTAGAATTGAAAGCCTTACCTGCGCATCTCAAGTACGTCTATCTAGGCGAATAAGAGACCTTTCCTGTCATCATTGCCTCCCATTTAAATGACGGGGAAGAAGAAGATCTTAAAGCTATTCTAAGAAAACATAGGGAAGCCATTGGTTGGACTATGACCGATATAAAGGGATTAAGTTCGACCATCGTTCAACATCGCATTCATCTCAATGAAGACGCCACACCTAAAAGAGACCCGCAACGTAGGTTAAACCTTATAATGCAAGAAGCTGTTCATGTTGAAATTATCAAACTCTTAGACAATGGGATAATTTATCCCATTTCTGATAGCCAATGGGTCAGTCCTGTCCACGGGTTCCAAAGAAATCCGGTTTCACTATAGTGGAAAATGAGAACAAAGAGTTGGTTCAAACACGACTTCCCACGAAGATCCGAGTTTGCATCGACTATAGGAAGCTTAATGCTGTAACTCGTAAGGACCATTTTTCACTTCCCTTCATTGATCAAATACTGTTCTGACCAAATTATTAGGAGATGCATTCCCGATGAGGAGGTTAAGAGTGTTCTATCTTTTTGTCACGAACTTGCATGCGGTGGACACCTTGGTCCCCGCAAGACTGCTGAAAAGGTGCTACAAAGCGGGTTTTATTGGCCCACTTTGTTCAAGGATGCTTATGAATTTTGCAAGACGTGCCCTAGATGCCAAATGGTAGGAAGGATCTCAAAACGAAATATGATGCCCCTCAACCCAATTCTAGAAATAGAACTCTTTGATGTTTGGGGCATCGACTTTATGGGTCCATTTCCTAATTCATTTGGAAACCAATACATATTGGTTGCTATGGATTATGTGTCCAAGTGGGTAGAAGCCATTCCTTGTAAAACTAATGATAACAAAGTTGTCATAAAGTTTTTGAAAGAGAACATTGTTTCACGCTTCGGAACCCCTCGTGCTATCATCAGTGATAATGGCACTCACTTTTGCAATAGATCTTTTGAAGCTCTTATGCGAAAGTATGCCATAACTCACAAGTTGTCCACACCTTATCATCCTCAAATTAGTGGGCAAGTTGAGGCTTTCAATAGACAAGTCAAGCTTATCTTGGAGAAAACTGTGAACCAAAACCGGAAAGATTGGTCCATCAAACTTGTAGATGCCCTATGGGCTTACAGGATCGCTTTCAAGACGATTCTAGGAATGTCTTCTTATAGGTTAGTCTATGGTAAACCTTGTCACTTGCCCGTTGAGTTAGAGCACCGAGCCTTATGGGCAATCAAGCAGTTGAATTTCGACTTGACTAAGGCCGGTGACCTTCGAAAATTACAAATTTTCGAATTAGAAGAATTGAGAAATGAGGCCTATGAAAATGCTAGGATCACTAAAGATAGAGTCAAAATTTTCCATGATAAACACATCATAAGAAAAACCTTTGTCCTGGACAAAAAGTCTTACTCTATAATTCTAAGCTTCATCTTTTTCCAGGAAAATTGAAATCAAGATGGACTGGGCCATTCGTTGTAAAAACCGTGTTTTCACACGGTGCAGTTGAGATCAGTGACACCAAGAATGGAAATGACTTCAAGAACAATCAAAAAGTTAAACCTTTCTTGGAATCGGTGCCGGTAAATGAAACGGCTATGGGTCTTTTTGACCCAGTGTATCGGTAACTTTCCTCTTTTCCATTTTATTTCATGTATTTATACATTTCTTTCATACATTGGGGACAATGCATGAGATAAGTGTGGGGGAGGATTCTAACATGACAAATATATATATAAGAAAAAAAGAAAAAGAAAAAATAATATATATATAAAAAAAACCTTTTGAAAGGTTAGAACAATATTTTGATATATTTTTTGTAAGAAATTAAGTCAATTTTAAGGAATAGGAAAATAATAATTAGGATTCTTATACTTGGTCAAAGTCAGATAACTTGTTTGATGTTTAGGGTTAGGAAGAAAATTTGTGAAAGTAATTTAGTCTTGTTATTTACCTTGATGAAATATGCATACTTTATACTCTTACACACTTAGGGTTTGAAAACAAAGACTCTTATGCCTTATTAAAAAAAACAAATCTAATTATTGATTAGCTAGGTGCTTTTGGCCTAAGCAAGCCTTGGTATTTATGCAAAAGATAATTAGATAAGTTTGAAATATATATATATATATATATATATATATAATTCCTCTAATTAAGCTGGGTATTTGTGCATCATGAAGCATAAGTATTCACGCCTAAAAGGGGTACATTTTATAAATAAAAACCTTAGTTTCGTGGCCTTGTCTGCTCGAGTGTTTAAGTCCTTAGGGGTGTTTTCTCACCTGGTGCCCTAAAACTGTCCGGTTTGGGTGTCACCGACTAAAGGCTCGTTACATGGGCAGATTAGAAAGCCTAATGGAATTGAGGAATAAATACCACCAAAAATAAATATAAATAAGGTATAGGAGTTAATGTTAAAGAACCCTTAGTCAACTTCACAGTCACGATGGTGTATACGACTCAGGGTAAATTAATAGACTAGATGAGAAAAACAATTTGACTCCTTACTTTGATTGATGACATGTTGTTGAATAGAGATTAAGTTTAGGAATGAAAAATTTGATATTCCTATAACTTATAGATTACTTAAACTCTCACAAATATACTTCAAATATTTTCTCTTTTCAAAATGCTTTTCAAAAAAAAAACACTAACTTTTTTCTCTTTCTTTATGGATTTTGTGGGTGCAATCCACTGAAAACCCTCACGAGACAAAACTCGTCCTCTAGGGGTAACCTAGAGGTTTATCGGCTTGTTGCACATACTCAGTGCAATCGAGTGACCTGCGAAAGTGGTCTAATAATTAGAATTAGTCTGATGTTTTGCTCGAGGGCGAGCAAAAGATAAGTGTGGGGGTGTGATTAGTCACATATATTGCATATACATTATCATCTTACCATACTTTTTAGCTAATAAATCCTTTTAACAAGTCTTCTTCTTCTTTATTTAATGTAGGCCCAATTGCTAAAAGAAAGGAATGAGAAATAAGCCCAAAAGCCCACCAAATTCTGATTTAATTCAGAATAAATTCAAAATCAAGGAATCAAGGCAAATCTTGGCATATCAGAGAGATTGAAAACCGGTTGAAAAGAATCCTCCCTGAATCAAGCGGTTGAAGCCAACAATCAAAGACTGTTTCGTCAAATCCTGAAGCTGCAATGAGAAAACCAGCAGAAGATATGGGCCAATCACCAAACCAGAGAGACCCACCAATTGGGTGTGGCCACATGGCCACACCAGGGCCGCAGAAACGCGGCCCTATCCGCGTTTTCGCGGCTTGTTGAAGTCAGTTGGGGGAGCGTTTGCTCCCCCAATCTTCCCGGGATCTCCCCGTTTGGTTTTTTCTTATAAATACCAGTTTCAACAGAGCAGAAAGGAGCGAAGATTAGGATTAGAATTTTTGTTTATTTTCTAAGGATTTAGGGTCTTTGTTAGATAGTACAAAAGTTATATTTTTATTTCTCAATTTGTAGTCCAGTACAAATACTTGTGAGAGAGAGGAATTGAGTGCTTGTACTTGAAGATTGAAGTGACATCAATAAAGAATCGAGCCACATTTTCTTCCACTCGTATTACGGTATGTCTTGCGTTATTTACTTGCCTTCTTCTTTGTTTTCCATAAGTAGCTAAATCAGTTTTCTGGGCTCACTATTGTACCTCTCTCCAGTTCTTCTTCTCTTCTGATTTTAATAAAAAAGACCCAATGAATCATTTGCATGCCTTACTTAAAGCCTTTCTTCTTAAAAGTGTTCTTGAAGGCACATGAGGATGGGTTTGGATTTTTAAACTCTTACTTCTTTTATGAATACCGTTTTTACTTCATACTTGCTTCTTCGCGCTTGATGATTTAACATTCAATTCGAAACGATTTTTCAAAGAAAAGAGTGAACTCTTCTAACCATCTTATGTGCTTTACTTCAAACTTTCTAAAGTCAAAGTTAAGTTTTGCCTATGATCAATTTGAGGCACTTAGGATTTCAATAGAAGAATAAACTATTGAGTAGTGAGATAGTGAGCTTAGATTTTCTTTCTTATTATAATCAACAAAACAATTTTCGAGCTTTTTAAATCACCTTCTCCAAAGCCTTCTCTAAAGTTGCAATTTCTCTTTTAATCATCTCCTTCTTTCCATTCTCTTTTCAATTAAAAATGAACACAATTCTTTGTTATTAAACGAATCACCGAAAAGCTTTCATCGTATTCCTCTTCGTCGACACGACCCGTTAGCCACAAGCTACACGGTAATTTCTTAACTCTTTGATTGTTCTTTCACTTTAGCAATCAATATAGAAGCCATGATTGAGTCCCAAGAATAAAATTGAATATAATAGACTCACAATTCCCATAAAACTTCCAAATCCAAGATCTTTACTCTATTTTTCAAGTCCCACAACAAGAAGAAGAACATACAGACTTAGATAAAAGTATGAAAAATCTAATTCTGTCTGAAAATAATTTTTCCAATCTATCAAAAGGCTAGAAGCACAAATGAGTCGTTTGATCAACATAGTAAAAGATAGGAATGAGGAAACTCTACCTAATACATTTTTGACCATTCCCGATTGCCCTAATCATATTGATAGGAAGAAGAATTATGGTGTCTTGGAGACATTAACTAAGAGTCAATTTCATCATACAAACTAGAAATTGACTAATTCTAAACCTTGGACAAATTGGCAAGTTTTCATTCAATGAGATTGAACTTGAATGTGAATGTAACCCCGATCCCCAACCTTGTGGATTCAGTTCCCATCTTCAAATCTATATGGACTCCAGTATACTTACCTAATTTGGACTAATTTTCTGAGCCAATATTTATTCTCATACCCATAGATCTAGAAATTGAATAATGAATTTGGATGTCATATTTCATTGATGGGAAAAGAATGTGAATTTTATTTCTTTGATTTGGACCAACTATTGAACCAATACCGACTCTTTAACCTAAATTTAATTTTTACGAGTTAGTAGTGGTTCCTGAACCTATCACTCTTGAGCCCAAATTATCCAATTTATTATATCACATTCCTCTGTTGGACATAAGTATAGACCATAATGACTCAGTGATCATTTTTCAAGAATGGTCATATGAAAGTGATAATTTTCATGATAGGATCTTTCATGATCCTATTCATATTGGGGATTGTAAATATGTAAATAGAAAAGAGGTCAATAAAAGTGGGCTCCGTGAACCACCACATTATCTTGATTGGGTAGCAACGTTTGGCCCAATCCAACCACCACCGGAACCACCACCTTAAAGTAATATTTTTCTTCCCTTTCTTCTTTTTCATGCATTTATGTATTCATTCATACATTGAGGACAAGGCATGAGATAGGTGTGGGAGAGGGTACTAACTTAACATAGTTTTTTTATTAAAAAAAAACTAACATTTTCTTTGCTTTTAAAAACTTTTTGAAAAGAGAAACAATATTTTGACCTATTTTTTGTAAGAAATTAATTCAATTTTAAGGAATGAAGAATCATAATTAGGATTTCTTATACTTGGTCAAAATAAGATTATTTGTTTGATTTCTAGGGTTAGGAAGAAAAATTAAAAAAGTAATTTAATCTTAATTTTTACCTTGATGAAATATGCATACTTCAATACTTACACACTTAGGGTTCAAAAATAAAGATTCTTATATATATATATATATATATATATATATATATATATATATATATATATGAAAATAGATAAATCTAATTATTGATTAGCTAGGTGCCTTGACTTAAACAAGCCTTGATATTTATGCAAAAGGTAATTAGATATGTTTGAAAAAAATGTATGTGTGTGTATCAAAAACCCTCTGATTAAGCTGGGTATTTGTGCCTCATAAAGCATAAGTATTCACGCCTAAAAGTGGTCCATCTTATAAATAAAAACTCTTAATTTTGTGGCCTTATTTGCTCGAATCCTTAAGTTCTTGGGATGTTTTCTCACCCGGTGTCCTAAGACTGTCTAGTTTGGGAGTCACCGACTAAAGGCTCGTTACATGGGTAAATTAGAAAGCCTAATAGAACTGACGGACAAAACCATCAAAAATATAAAAAATAAGGCATAAGCTTTAGAGTTAAAGAATCCCGAGTCAAAATTTTACTGTCACAAAGGTGCATATAACTTAGAGTAAAACAATAGACTAGATGAGAAATATAGTTTGACTCCTTACCTTGATTGATAATAAGTTTTTGAAAGAGACTAAATTTAGGAATGAAAAATTCGATTTACCTATAACTTATAGAATACTTGAACTTTTACAAATATACTTCAAATATTTTCTCTCTTTTACAAATGCTTTTAAAAATATTAACATTTTGTTTCTCTTTTTTTATGAATTTTATGGGTGTAATCTACTAAAAATCCTCACGAGACAAAACACGTCCTCTTGGAGTAACTTAGAGATTTTATGACTTATTGTACATGCTAAATGTAACCGTGATTCCTACAAAAGTGAATTAACTAGGTTAGCTCTGTTTTACTTTTTATTTGTTTTGCTCGAGGACGATCAAAAATTGGTGTGGGAGTGAGATTAGTCATTATATTGCATATTCATTATCACATTCCTGTATTTTATCTTAAATAAACTCTGCTTTTTAATCCTTTTTATCATTTAAATTTTGCAAGCCTTTACTAAAGAAGAGAGGAGAAAACTAGCCCAAAGAACACTAAATTCAGATTAAATCAAAACAAAGATTAGGGCAGTTGTTTAGCTGAAGATCAGAGTAAATAAGAGAGAGAACACCAAAAGAAAACTAAATAAATTTAGATTTTGATGAATCCATTTCGATTAGCTGAAGATCAACAATGATATTGACGAATCTAGAGCCAAAACTGCGAAACCAGTTGGATAAAAGTCGCCAACAACAAAACATGAAGATCCACTCCCTGGGTGTGGTAACGGGCCGCACCCACGCCGCAGATCTGTGGTAACGTGAAGAGATATGGGGGACTGTTTGCTCCGCCTATCTTCAGATGCTCTTCCCCTTTCTTAATTTGCTATAAATACCTGCATATTCTGAGGCCACATGGGATGATTAGGCAGAGATAGATTCATAGGCTAGTTTTCATTCTAGTATAGTATAGGTTTTCATTTTTATTTTAATGTAATTTTTATTCTTTGTAAACATAGGTTAGACTGAGATTCATATAAGTAAGAGAGAGATTTATGCTGAGAGTGACATCAATGTAACCTTTGATTGTTCATCAAAAGTGCATAATTTTAATCACATTTTCATGTTTATTTTTTATAAAGCATGCTATTTAATCATTTTATTGTTTAGTAATGTGCATGCCTTTATAAGTAAAATGAGAAAAAGAGCCCAAAAGAAGCCCACAAGTTAAAGAGAAGCCCAAAAGCCCATCAAGCCTAATTTAAATCAGAAATTATCCTATTCTAAGTCAAAGATAAAGGAGAGAATTTAAGTTTAAAATTCAGAGTTATAAATAACTCATTTGCTAAGTTATCTAGGAAACGAGGTTATTTTAAATTCAAGAATGCAAACGAGAATTCTAAGAACTGGATCTCTGGATGAATGGACGAGATAAAGCGACACGCCAAAGCGCGTGCCCAAACCCTCCAAAAGTGTCGCGTTTTCCAATAGCCGCAGAATCATCACATTTTTTTGTGCCCATTTGTGTGGTAGTTTGAGGGATTATTCTACTTGGACTCCACTACTGAAAACCCCTATAAATACCCCTGAAGAGTAACAAAGAAGAGACATAGCTGAAAATCATGTTTAGGGTTCTTTTTTTAGATCATCTTTTCTTTCTGAATTTTCATTATAATTTCTAGTTATAGTTTTAGAGAAAGACTAGTAAATAAGGAAGGAGCAATTGTACTTTAATGGTGACAGCTCAATAAACAAGGTTCTTTTATTCTTCTTTTCAAATTTTTTTCAATAATATTTATTTGCTTTCTTTAAATGCTTTCTTCTCCATGTTTTTTTAACTTAGGTTTCAAGTATGGGGCCGTTTTTTTCGCGTAAAACTTCGTAATTTGTAAATGACTTACTACCCAGTTGCAACTACGGTGTTTGTTTGGACTATAATTCGTAAAAGACCTACGTAACTCAACTAACACTCACTTGCAACCCAGTTACCACTCACTTACAGCCCAGTTACAGTTAATTTTGTGGTCATACAAATTTGTATTATTTTTTATATTAATATTAAAATTTTTTAATATTTAACTTTTTAATATTTATTTGCAGTATTAAAACTTTTAAAATCACCAAATAGTTAATTTTGTGGTCAATTTTTCACTTACGACTTATACATTACGACAACCAAACACCGTAAAGTACAATACGCTTTCCTACTTTACAATTTTATATTACCAACCAAACACTGTAAAATTTATATACATGTAACTCATTTACAATTGTAAAAGACTTTACCAATTGCAACTACGAATTACGGCCAGTTACGACAACCAAACAGACCCTATGAGTAGCTAGATCTTTTCTTATAACTTGCTAAAATATCACCACCATTACATCTAATATCTAGTAGATAACTAGATTAGATCATATGCATACTTACTTCAATCCTTATTCTTGTAGACACATTAGGATAAACAACTAGGTCAAATATTTGCTAATACTTTTTTAATTATTTTTCTTAATCTATACTTGATGAACATCTTGATATTTTAATGTTAAACTTTAATTAGTGTTATTTATATAGGATTAAGATTTGCTAAGTACTTTCTAATGATTTTTTCATACTTTATACTTGATTGACAATCTTGATATTGTAACATTAAAATTTGGTTGGTGTTATTTCAAATCATAACCTAGTTTTTATCATATGTATCTTGTTTGATTTTGTGGTAGAATATCATGTTTAGGGTTTGAAGTGGAGTCATTATTTATTGAGCATTAGCATGTTATGGTAGATGATTATTATTATTGTGAACCTTTTTTTTAAATTAATTCTTTACCCACATACAATTCATCATTTCTTTTCCATGTTATTTAAACAGAGAAGATAATAATACCGAAAAGTTTCTATCACATTTCTTTCTGAGGTTCAACCCACTTTAGCCCTTGCTACTCGGATATATTATGGAAGACAGAGACACACATCCGTCCAGATAACATCCTTCTAACCCCTTAATTATATCTATATTTTTCGACAATCAAATTTTGGCGCCGTTGTGGAGGGAACGATACAACTTGTTTTCTAACTAGTTTCTTCTCTGTTCAGGTGTGCAAGAAAAAGTTTCAAGAAATTGAAGGGTGCAGAGCAGTTCTTGCGCACCTATGCCTCTGCTCAAGAATATAGAGCACAAGAGACAGCCACAAAGTCGCGTTTTTGTGGCAAAGTGGTTGACCCACCTGCTGAGTCTTCTGTAGGTACTTTGAACGGTAATTTTTTATACCTTATATTTTCAGTTTCCTTTAAATTTGTTATAGCACACTATTTTTAAATAACAACATTAACCTATTGATTGAAATTTAAAAATGGACAGACTTGCATTTAGGCACATGTTTATTTCTTTAAAATTTCAATTATTACTGAAAAGAGCTGAAGATCAGGTAAGTCTGTAGAACATCTAGATTAAGAAACATTTGTGGTGATTTATTTGCTTTGAGTAATCCCTATCTACTTCTTGCACACTTTAGCACTAAATCGACTTAAGGGTAAATCCTTAAATAAGATAAGGTTGGGAACTCATTACCCTCTCTTTTCCCACAAACCATCTCTGTGCTCACTAACCCAATCCTAATTTAAAAATTAAGTAGATGTTGGCCTTAGGGACATTCTAGACTCAGTAGGAGATTGACCAAAGGAGAAAGCTATTAGAATTTAACTCTTGCCAAATCAGTGATTAGGCAGAGGATTAAGAGGTGAAACCTCGAAGAATAGTGGTTTGGCATAATAAGGCCCGTCGCTTATGAGCGGATACCTCCCACTGATTTTGTCATTTAACTGGCTGATTAGCTTGTGGTTAGAGTCTGCAATGTACCTCCCCTGGACAGTCAACCAGTTAAGAGTTGTCTAGGTCTAAGGTCTACCCTAACTTCAGATAGTATATATTTTTTTGTGTTTTAACAATTCTTGAGTGATATGGATTCTAACCACAATTTTTCTAACTTTAATAATAATTTATATTTTACTCAAACCTTTTTCAATTCAGATTACACCAAACCAACTGGACTAACTTCCACCAACAAAATTTTAACCAACCAAGTATGTTAGGTTGGTCTAATCCTAATCAACACATACCTTAATTCCATTTTATAATCAAAATAATCTTCTCTACTCTTTACCGAGTCGATGGGGATACAATACCCCAAGCCATATTATCAACCACCTTTCCAAAATCATCGTCATATACTTCTTTTTCTAAACAACTAATAAAAAAATTAATAGACCGAGAAAATAAGATGGAAATCTTAGAAAAGCTCGAGCGATGACTTAAAAAAATAGAAGATGCACGAGCTCATCAAAATTTCAAATTCAAGATCCTTACTATATCTTCCAAGTCCCACTACAACAAGAAACTACAGACTTAGACGAAAATAGGGAAAACCTGATTCAAGTCAAAAATTATTTGACCTAATCTATCAATAGGCTAGAAGCACAAATAAATCATTTGATCAAAGATAGGGATGGGGAAACTCTCCCTAACATATTTTCAACCACTCGCGATGGCCCTAGCCATATTGACAAGGACGAAGAATAATGATGCCTTGAAGACTTAGAGCAAGATTCAATCTCTTCACACCAATTTAAACTTGACCAATCATAACCTTTAGACCAATTGGCAAGTTTTAAATTCAATGACATTGAACTTGATTGTGAATGTGAACCCGATCCCTAACTTTGTAATTTAACTTCAAACTTTAAATCTATATTGACTTCGGTGTCCTTACTCAATTTGGACTCAATTCCCGAGCCAAAATTGATCGGTCACATATATTGCATACATATTGTCACATTTTCATGCTTGTTATCTAAATAAATTATATTAATAATTCCTATTGTTCTTTTATAAAATGCAGGCCCATTGCTAAAGGATAGGCCAGAGAAACGAGCCCAAAAGCCCATTTAATTCAGAATAAATTCGAAATCAGGGAATCAGGGCAAATCTTGGAATATCAGAGAGGTTGAAAGCCAGTTGAAATGAATCCTCCCAAATCAAGCGGTTGAAGCCAACAAATCAAAGATCGTTTCGTCAAATTGGGAAGCTGTAACAGTAAATCCAACAAGACAAAAGGAGGCCGAAAGCCATGCCAACTGATCCTCCACCTGGATGTGGCTAATTGGCCACATCCAGGCCGCAGATCCGCGACCCAAGCCGTGGATCCGCGACTTGTTGGTGGAGATAAGGGAGCGTTTGCTCCCCTTATCTCCTCACTCCCTTCCCTCTGAGGTTTTGCCTATAAAAGCTAGGGTTTTGTACTGAAAATTTAGCGAAGACTAGGATTAAAATTTATTTTATACTTTAAGCTTTAGGCTCTTTATTAGATAGTACAAAAGTTGTATTTTTGTTTTGCAATTAGTAGTTCAGTACAAATACCTGTGAGAGAGAGGAATTGAGTGCTTGTAACTTGAAAATTGAAGTGACATCAATACAAGAATCGAGCTACATTTTCTTCCACTCATTTTACGGTATGTCTTGCGTTATTTACTTGCATTTTTCTTTGTCTTCCATGAGTATCTAAATCGATTTTCTAGGCTCACTATTGTACCTCTCTCCAATTCTTCTTCTCTTCTGATTTTAATGAAAAAGACCCAATGAATCATTTGCATGCCTAACTTAAACCCTTTCTTCTTGAAAGTGTTCTTGAAGGCACATGAGGATGATTTTGGATTTTTAAACTCCTACTTCTTTTAAGAACGTCTCTTGAACTTGTTTTTATCTCATACTTGAACTTCTTGATGATTTAACATTCGATTCAAAACGATTTCTTAAAGAAAAGAGTGAACTTTTCCAACCATCTTATATGCTTTACTTCAAATTTTCTAAAGTCAACTTTAAGTTTTGCCTATGATCAAGTTGAGGCACTAAGGATTTCAATAGAAGAATAAACGGTTGAGTAGTGAGATAGTGAGCCCAGATTTTCTTCTTTATTAAAAATAACCAATCACTTTTCAAAGCTTTTTAAATCACCTTTTTCCAAAGCCTTCTCCAAAGTTGCAATTTCTCTTTTAATCATCTCCCTTCTTTCCATTCTCTTTTTAATTAAAAACGAGCATAATTCTTTATTACTAAACAAAACACCGAAAAGCTTTCATCGCATTCCTCCTCGTGGACATCACCCGTTAGCCCGAAGCTACACGGTAAAATTCTTAACTCTTTGATTTTTTACAATCAATTTTTGGCGCCGTTACCGGGGAGGGAACGGTGTATTTGTTTATTAACAAGTTTGGTGTGTTGTTTCAGGGACTTGAAGATTCAGATCTAGCATTCAAGCTTTGCATGAGAAGACTTGCAAATTCTGTGCCCCTACTTTCGAAAGTAGGAAACAGAATTTCAAGAAATTGCTTTGCAAAAGTTTAAAATTTCATTGGACTACTAAAACTCTTTTTTGCAGGACATATTGCTCGCAAAAAAAATTAAGTTTTTGTACGTTATATTCTTGCTATATCTGCTATCCACCATCCCTGTTTTAATTCAACAGTAATTTGAGTGATTGTTAATTGCTTAAAAAACGTTTAGACTTGCATTCTAGGCATTTGTCTAATTACGTTTATTTTACAATTACTGTTGAAGATAGCTGGAGACAAGGTATGTATGCATAGCATATAGTTTAAGAAACATTCTTGGGTGATATTTGCTTTTAAATGCTACTTTTCTATATCTTGCACACTTTGCACAAATCAATTCTAAGGGCAAAACTCAAGTCAAGATAAGGTGGAGAAGTCATTACCCTTCCTTAGCCCACAAACCATCTCCAAGCACGCACAACCTAAGCCTAAGTAAAATCTGATAGACGTTGGCCTTAGGGACATCTCGAACTCACTAGGAAGGGGATTAAGGGCTGAAAGCCCGAAGGTTGGTGGTTACTTAATTAAGAAACGTCTTTGACAGATAACCTCCCACCAATCTTGCTCTGACCTGACTGATTAGCTTGTGGTCAAAGTCTACATTATACCTCCTGTGGACAATCAACCAGTTAGGAGTTGTCTAGGTCCAGGTTACCTTAGACTAGGCTTGGTTGTTTTCTCTTCTTGACTATTGGTGAACTTGTTTGTGATTGTGTTTGTGGATGCAAGTGTAGTCAAGAGACCCTAATTCATCTAGGTTAACTAGAAACACATCACCACCCAAGTTTGAACTAAGACCAGATTCGGTTATGGATCAACCGACATCTTTGCAGGATAGGTTCTATCCCATTAGAACATCACTTCCATCCTGCATCCAACTTTCACACAACTTTGAGCTTAAGCCACAGTTCATCAATACACTCCCTAAGTTCCATGGCTTAGAGTACGAAGATGCTTATTTCTTCATAAGAGAATTTGAGGAAGTATGATTAATGATAAAAATCTCACACCTTGCAGATGATGCTATTAGGTTGAGATTTGTCCCATTTGCTCTTAAGAACTTAGCCAAGAAATAGCTCTACAGCTTAACGGCCGGCTCTATCACATCTTGGGATGGTTTCATCAAGGTCTTCTTGAAGAAATTCTATCCAATTCACAAGACCGCTCTCATTAGGAAAAATATCATGCAATTCAAGCAAGAACCTAGTGAACCGTTTTGGAGGTACTTTGAACGCTTCAAAGACCTCCTTGTCCAATGTCCTCATCATGGAATAGAGAAATGACGACAATGTCAAATTCTTTATGACGGTTTAGACTACTCGACCAAGACCCTCTTAGAAAGCATGTACCAAGGGGATTCTTGCAGAAGGATAAGCATGAAGGATGGGATTTATATGAGAATCTAGCTGAAAAGATCATCCAATGGGAACCTACTAGTGAAAGCTCTAGAAATCCAAATCCTATCTCTTCAAAAGGAGGTCTCCATTCGATTGAATCATCCATAGCTAACGAGGCTAAGTTAGCTAACTTAGCGAGAAGACTGGAAGCTTTAGAAACTAAGGAACCAAGTCCAGTTAATCAAGTCAGCCCGAACCAATTTCTAACTCCGGGTTGTACTTACTGTCAGGTTATGAATCATGTGTTTGAGGAGTGTCCTGTATTTCAAGCTCCCCAACCCTTTTCTAAACTGATGAATGTGACATTTTCAAGGCTGAACAATGATTCTCACGCTCCAACATACAATTCTAGCTGGAGAAATCACTCAAATTTCTCATGGAGCCAACAAAATAATGACCACCCACGGTCAAACCATGCAAACCACTTCCATCATTCCAATAATTCTTCCAATCATCAACCCAACTTTTCCAATCACCCTCATAATTCTCCCAACAATTTTTCAAATTATCAACAAAATTTTTCCAACCAAGCTCCACCATTTTCCTTCTAGAATTCTCAACTCGAAAGGAGAATGACTGATTTTGAGAGAAACATGAAAAGGTACATGAAGAACCAAGATTCCCTCATGCAAACAATACAGAGGATAGAGGGTTAAATGAGCCAGTTAGCCAATCCACAACATGAGAGGCAAAAGGGTATCTTGCCCAGTCAACTAATTATGAATCCTTGGAATTCATAACAAGCTCATTTTGTTGAGGATCAATCACTGAATCAATGTAATGCTGTTCATACATTGAGGTCGGAAAAGAAAGTTGAAACCAAGTGTCAACACCATCTAATCCTAGTCAGCACAATCACACTTCAGCATCCACCTCATCTAATCCCACTACTCCTAAATTTGATGAATCTGAAAAAGATAAGTCAATAGTCATGTGCACCAGCCTATAGCACCATTTTCTAATAGGCTGAAAAACAACAAGCAAAATCCACACATGGATAAGACAATTGAGATTTTTAATCAAGTGAAGATAAATGTGCCACTTCTTGATGCCATCCAACAAGTCCCATCTTATGCTAAGTTTCTTAAGGACATGTGCACCAAGAAGAGAAAGACTAATGTACCCAAAAAGGTCTTCTTAGCCACTAACATTAGTGAGCTACTATCGGTCCGATCCCTGTTAAGTATAAGGATCCAGGTAGTCCAACCATTGCCTACACAATAGGACAAGCCGAGATTAGTCGTGCACTTCTTGACTTGGGGGCAAGTATCAACTTGCTTTCATTCTCAGTTTATCAACAACTCGGGTTGGGCGATCTTAGTCCAACTCGAGTCACTATCCAACTGGCTGACCGTTCAGTGAAAATTCCAAAAGGGAGATTAATGATGTCCTTATCCGAGTTGGGGAGTTTATTTACCCTATTGATTTCATAGTTCTAGAGACACAACCTATGTCTAACTCCAATCATAGGGCTCAAACTCCTATTATCCTAGGGCGACCATTCCTTGCTACTGCCAATGTCATCATCAATTGTAGGAATGGGTCCATGAGGTTAACTTTTGGGGACATGACTAGAGAAGTCAATGTCTTCAACCTAGAAAAACAACCTCGTAAGATAAGAGATCAAACATTTGAGGTAAACTTTGTTGAAAATAATTGTGATGAAGAGAGTGAAGATATAGAAGATGAGTCGCTGTTTCTTAATGAATTATTTAAGAATGAATGTGATTATCTTGATGAGAAGGCATATGTCGGAGATCCTAATGTTAGAGTACCCTTTAAAAAGGGGAAATTTTATTTGAATATCTTCACTTACGATGAGCTAACCAATAATGTGTCGCATGAGAATGTAATTCAAAAACCTCCGATTGACATACTCTTTGAAAACCTCTTCGAAGAAGAACTCATGTGTTTGGATGAACCAACTAGGGATCATTTGATTAAGTACACATTTCTAGGGGAAAGTGTTGACCTAAGCTTTGAGGAGATATATGGAACTGAGTTAGAATTCCTAGGCATTCATGCTGAAGATGTTCCAACTGAGAAGTATGGTGGAGATCAATTTTGAATAATGAATGTAGAAATATGAGGAAGAAAAACCTAAAGAAGTTGAGACTGGGGAGGAAGAGAGCTAAAATGATAGAAAAATTGGCCTTCCCACTATGCCCTATAAAGAGAACCCATTGGAATGACGGGAAGAGAGCTAGAGGGATAAGACCTAAAAAGATCTAGGTGTGGGAGAAACTTGATGTTGTACATATTTCTGAATAATATATGAACCTCTTTTACATTTCATTTCATGCATGTATACATTTCTTTCATACATTGGGGACAATGCATGAGATAAGTGCGGGGGAGGGTTCTAACATGACTAATATAACTTCAAAAAAAAATGTAAAAAAAAATTGTATATATATAAAAAAAACTTTTTGAAAGATAAGAACAATATTTTGATATATTTTTGTAAGAAATTAAGTCAATTTTAAGGAATAGGAAAATCATAATTAGGATTTCTTGCACTTGGTCAAAATAAGATGACTTGTTTGATTTTTAGGGTTAGGAAGAAAATTTGTGAAAGTAATTTAGTCTTGATCTTTATCTTGATGAAATATGCACACTTTATACACTTACACACTTAGGGTTTAAAAACAAAGACTCTTATGCCTTATAAAAAGAAAAGAAAAAAACTATATGAAAATAAATAAATAAATAAACAAATCTAATTATTGATTAGCTAGGTGCTTTGGCCTAAGCAAGCCTTGGTATTTATGCAAAAGATAATTAGATAAGTTTGAATATATATATATATATATATATATATATATATATATATATATATATATATATAATATATATATATATATATATATATATATATATATATATATATATATAGGGTTTAACCTATGCTACAGGTCCCTCTTTAGTTTTTCCTCTTCATTTAGATGGATTGTATGTTGAACTGTAGTCGAACTCAATCAATCCCTTTATGTCGGTCATTTTCCAACCAATAGCTTTCCTATATTTCCTAAGAACTGTAATATTATTTTTTTTTGTTCATCAGTCAGATGGGATTCAATGATGACTGATAGAGTCTCTTGTTCACCTAGGTAGGCATACTTGAGATGTATGGACAAGGCCTTAAGTTCTAAAGAAGGGGATGACTCAAGAGATGGAGAAGTCAAGCTTGTTGGCTCCGGGTCTAGTGAACTTGGGCTCGATGCCCACTAAATTATAGAATTGATAATTTCATCAAGGTTTAAGTTATTGGATTCTAACTCGGCATCGCATTCGGCTTCTAGTTTTATCTCCTCATTGTGCTCACTTGTCAAGTTCTCCATGAAGTTTACCTTAAAAGGTTGATCGTTCATATCATAAGGTTATTCTCTTAGGCTGAAGATGTTGACTTTCTTAGTCATGTTCCAAAGGTCAATCTCATGGATCCGTTCCTACAATTTATGATTGCGTTGGCAGTTGTGAGGAACAAAAACCCTAGGATGACGGGAGTTTGAGACCTAGGATTAAAAACTGGTTGGGTTTCTAGAATAATAAAATCGACTAGATAGATGAATTCCCCAATTCGGATAAGGACATCGGTTACTTCTCCTTTGAAACTTTAACTAACCGGTTAGCTGACTGGATCGTGACTTGAGTAGCGCTAAGCTTGCCAAACCCAAGTTATTTGTATACTGAGAAAGGGTGTAAGTTGATACTCGCTTTTAAATCAAGAAGTGCTCGACTAATTTTCGTTTGACTTATTGTGCAAGAGATGGTAGGACAACCTGGATCCTTATACTTGATGGGGATCTGTGTAACGCCCCGATCCTAAAGATACGGAGACGTTATGGCGACGCATATACACAAGGAAATACCCCACGTATACGCGCTAAGCCTAAATTGTAACCTGGACAAGCTATAATCTAAACCATGAAAATCACTACAATATGACATATAAAAGCTACACATGATAGCAATATGAATGACAGGAAGAAAATGGCAGCTGAATGCAATACAGATAGAGTCATGGAGTAACAGGAATAAAGGAGAAATGAGGGTACCAGAATGAAGAGAGGGAGACAGTGTCCAACTCCTCGCAATGTGTACCAACTCATCGAACACTTGCACAATGAGACAATCGTCCAATAGCTAGACGTGCAAACCCAGGGTCGTCAGAATGCGACCATAATGAGTGTGTGTGTAAAGGGGAAAGAGCTCGTGCAGAAGAAACAATGTGCATAAATAGTAATCAAAACAACTGCAGATATAAGAGACCATATAACAAATAATTAACAGAACTGTAATAAACATGATAACAACACGAATAAAGATAGGCAACAACTGATCAATAGTAAGCAAGCAACTGATGTCACCATAGGTAACCTATCACATGTCACTAGGCTGGTATCCAAGTATGGTCACAAGTCTGGTCCTGGTTACAATCATACGTCTATCATAGCTTATCTATGTACAATCAGATGGTATAGTCAGTCACAATGTATTAACAGTTCATTATCATTTATTATGTTAGCGAACACCAATTGCCACCTGTAATAAGCGCATCCCATACTACGCCTACTACACATGTCAACCAGAGTCCTAAGTTATTGAAATCAATGGAAGAGACTTTGTCCATGCTTTAGGTGGGTTCCGTACATACCCGGAACCACGGCCCAATCACCTGGCGCTGAACCAGGTCCTACCGCTAGGTAGTCAATAACAATAACAATAACAATGTGTCAATACAATGACAATATGAACAATACGGGATGTTAGTCATCCCCCGGAACCCTGCAGTGGAACCGTAAGTCGGCTGCGCAACCTGTATCCTAGGTCCACCCAAAATACAGACGCTGTCTCCTCCATCAATTTCCCCAATCCAGTGTAAGTTGTCAATATACATTATTATTATTCAATTTAGTTAAATTAGTCAATGTATATTATTATTTATAACAATCAATATCCATGTCATGTCAATTACTGGGACGATACAGTAACAGTAACAATATCAATGTGACAATGACAATATGAACAATATTACCGTATAACCGGTAGAACAATATAACAATGAAAGTGTTACGGTCCAACAATATTTCCCAGTAACTTTCAATAACATGGATAGTATGTTTATCAGGTAGGTATTATGTATAATCGGTCATGTTATTTAAATGAATTATTTAGAATTGGCAATATAATCTTTTGGGGTTTATTCTTTATGCATATAATATGTGATCATGAACAATAATTTACATGCATGAATAGTAATTAAACATGAAGACTGTTTAAACATAATAACATTTATAGAAACAGTTAAAGCACTCATATAAATAATATCAAATACTCAATAAGAAAACAAGGAACACTCACATGAAATGACGCAGTGTCGGAACCGAATCGCTGTCTGGTCTTCACTGTACGAACCGGTACTGATCTTTAGATCGTCATATGGATCGGTCTTCGAATTGCATGTGTATCGGGTCCACAACGACATGAATCCGGATCAGTCCGGCTCTCCCGCAACGGTCCGGATCTCGCCAAACGAGTTCGAAACACTGCATCAGATAGAATTGGAATTGTTGCATGTCCGTGTCATAAAGTATCGTGTCTGAGTTGGCTAGTAGGTAAAAGAACAATAGCATGCTTGTGTTACTTGCAGAGATAGGCCATTATCATATAAATCACGATGAAGATAAAAATGGATATATATATTAAAACAAAAGAGGAACTTCAGTTGATACTACCAAAGCAGCATCTCCAACTTCATAATAAAACATAACACTGTAACAAAAAACCATAAGAATGAGGTGACTCGATAAAACAATCAGGCATCAACAAGATTGCTGAATTCCAAATGTAGCACAAAGTAGGGACTCAAATGGGGAAAAGGGTATAATCTTTAGCTCCTCCAATGAATAATACGAAACTGGATAAGCAATTCAACAAAAAAATAGGTTTCCCTATGCACTGGTCGTGTATAAACACATTGTCACAATAATGGGTCCATATATGGAAGACCTCATTCTGTCCACACATCTAAACACGTGGAATTGGAGTTTGCAATATAGTGAGGCTGAGTGATTCTGAAGAACACGCAGTGTCCACATTCTATTGTCAAAATTCACTGGAATTGAGTGGTGGCACGAATGCAAAGCCCACTATTTGTACAAAAGTACATTTCACCATGCACTTTGGGATAGATCAGAAGCACCCAAGTAGACAGCAGATGACTAGACACATACTAGAATTCATGTCTTGAGTTTGTAGGCAAAATGAGCATCAATATGCCAAGCTAATTATAATACAGATTTACAACCAAGCAAAGATCAGTATGCCATATTTTGCTTGACGAAACCAATTAGTAACCATCAACATGAGAGCACACAGCCTCAGAAGAACATTTCAATCAATTATACCAAGTAAAACCACAGCACCAAACAATTATCAAGATAACATGAATCCCCTTTATTCAGAACTGGGTTTAGAATTCCCTATTGAAATTTCACAGCAAGAGAAGTAGCAGACAAGGGAAGAAGGATAGCAACAAACTCAGAAGATTAGGTGTCTTCTTCTAGAAAACATCTTAATTCTATAAATCAAATTCCAAAAATAAACAAAAGGGGTAGAAAGAAGTAAGGAAAGATCTAGGACCTCATAAAAGAAATTACATAATTAGCATTCAATGGAAAAAATTAAGAAACATGAAAACAAGGAACAAGAGCTCACTGGTGACACCACAATGACGGCAAGGTCTAAGCTTCCTCATGCCTCTCGACCTCCCTCTCCCTCTTCTTTGCGGAGTTCGACGACAGAGGAGCATCAGATCTCTTCCTGGATCCCCTCCATGAACGCATCCAAGGGGTCGATCTCGTCATCGTTGGTGCTAGGGTTTGCTGCCGCGCTTGCGCTGTGCTGCGGCTTGGTGGAGATCGGGCACGGTTATGAAGGAGAAGGGGATCTCAGCCCTGGGGCTTGCGGCGGCTGAAAGAGATGGAGAGGTGGGGGATTGATTTGTGAACTTAGGGTTAGGTTTAGGATTAAATAAGAGGTGTAATTGTATTGTGGGTTTCGGGTTGGAACAAGGATAAAAGACTAATGGGTTATGAAATAAGTAAGAGGGTAATAAAGGTTAAATAAAATGGTGGGTGCCCTTTTGCAACAAAAGCTAAAGTAGCCAAGATGGTTAAAGCATTAATGTTATATGGCATTGGCCTAGGTTCGAAACCTGTTGCTCATGCGGGTTTTCCTTTTTTTTTTTTTTTTAAAAGGGTTAGGATTTGGGCTTGGGCTTAGTTGAGAAAATAAATAACCGAAGGAAAACGAAGTGTGATGGGCTTGGGCTTAAGACAAAAGAAAATAAGAATGAGGTAAAAAGAGATAATAAAAATAATAATCATGATGCTAACGATGATCAAGAAATAATTAGTAATAATGGAAATAATATCTCAACTTTAAAAATGACAATTTTTTTTCTTAAAACAAAATACACATACACTTAATAAGTATTATTTTTCACAATTAATTCATGTATTGCAAGATATGGGTATTACATTCTACCCACCTTATAAAAATTTCGTCCTCGAAATTCAAATAAGGCAGGGTAAAGAATAAAAAAAAATCAAGAGAGAACACAAACAAGCTTCCACATCGCCTCGTTGGGACATCACGATTCCGCTGCGCGCTCTGATCTCTGCTACCAGCTTCAACATGGAGTAACCGATCTCAAGAGATAGAATCAGGAGGAATGAATAAGAAAGAAGAATGAAATCAAGATGGACATCCAAATCACTCTAAATGAAGTGTTGGAATCATGAATATCAACAGATCAAGAACGGAATTTCAAAGGGAGGACGATCAATTTCCAAATGGAGTCAATATTATCACGTGAATAGTATATGTATATTGCAGTGTCAACATAACTGTCTCAGGTTACAGGTAGGATTAAGATATTTTTCCATTGAATGCTGACTGAGTTTTTCCTGCACACAAAATATGAATATTAGATCTGAGAATTAAAGGTGTGCGAGGTGCTCAATACTAATCCGCGGTAGCAAGGCTATGCGGGTCGTGATCCTCAGGGAGGGACTGCGATGGAAGCGTTAAGCAAGTTTCTCTAAAGTTTTTATTTTTATTAGTTAAATTAGAAAGGAAGTGGTATTTACAATGGGTCGGCAAATAAAGAATTGGGAGAAGTTGTGATTTAATCTAAAAAGAAAAGAAAAGAAAAAGAAAACTTACCTCTTCAGTCTGCTTACCGTTTGAACCGTTGCGATGATTTACCTTTCCTTGGAAGGCGTACAAGCATGGCGTATAGGATCGTCCGCCTTCCTAACTATGAAATAAAAGCAACTTTGAAGACCTATTCATCGCCATAGGCCATCAAGGGCTCTTCCTCGGCTAGGTATTCTCGAAGCAGTTGGTTCTCATGGTGGGCAAGACATTAGAGAACAAATAGAAGGAAGTAAATACTGAGATACACAAGATTAAATAAGAAGAAAAGAAAATAAAACAATACAAAAATAAAAGCAAACCTCGATTTGATTATTAAACAATGGTGAAAAATAGAACTTACACCGACTGTCACCATCAGTACAAGTAGATCCCTTCCTCCATGAATACATCATCTCCTCTCAGTTTTTTCAAAAAGAAAATAGAAATTTACAATAGGGGAAATAAAATCTAACCTAGAAGAAAAACCTAAACCCTAGCTTTTGGCCCTTTGCTGGATGCTAGACGACCCTGTACGTTGCACTGCAGTGGGTATTTATAGGTGCAGAAGGCCGAAGAGTCCCGGATGAAGTTGCCCACAAAATCTGTTGCCTGATCTCATCCATACTGCCGCAGAATTGCGGCTTTTGCCGCAATTCTGCGGCAAAAATGTGGTTGTTGGCCACGCGCTTTGGCGCGTGGCCTCTCCTGGTCCGTCCATGTGGGCGCCTGCTTCTGGAAGTATGATCCTGGCTCTTCATATTGGGATTTTGAGATAACTTGATAATCAAGTTACCTAGATTTTGAATTCTCCCAATCTCTTTTAAACGAATTTCCTTATCTCTACACTCTTTTCATTCTCATCTGCAAGAGTTTAGGGTTGGGTAGAAGTCTATCCTTCCCTCATCTTTGATATTTGCAACTTTAGCCCTTTGTATTTGCATTTTGACTTCTTGTAATTGCGCTTTTACACCTGGGCTTCAAACATGGGCTTGGATCTGGGCTTTTGGGCTCTTTAAGCTTTATTTATTATTAAAATAATAATTCGAGGCCTGCACACAATAAATTACAAATTATTAATAAATGTGCAGAATTAAATGAATAAATATGAAATGTGATGGTAAATATGATGATAAAAATGCACTTTTTACTACCAATCACACCCCCACACTTATCTTTTTGCTCGTCCTCGAGTAAAAACAAAGAAAAAGAAAAAGTTAATCTAACCTAACTCACTTTCGTAGGAATCACGATTGCACTTAGCACGTGCAACAAGCCGTTAAACCTCTAGGTTACCCTAGAGGACGAGTGTTGTCTCGTGAGGGTTTTCAGCGAATTGCACCACAAAATCCATAAAAAGGAAATATTTGAATTATTATTGAAGAGACTAAGTAGTCTATAAGTTTTAGGATCCTCACTTTTATTCATTCTTCAAACTTAGTCTTTATAAAGTCAATTGTTATTCATTTTAGGTAAGGGTCAAAATTGAACTTCTAATATAGTCTTTTTCGTTACCAAAAATCATATGCATCCTTATGAATTTTTACTAGCAATTCCTTAACTTGGACTCTCATGCCTCTTTATTATTTTTATAACATCATCTAATTTTCTTTCGTGTAAGTATCAAGGCTTCTTGAGGCCCTCATACCTAACTAATTGACTCTTAGATGTGTTAATACATATCTCATATTCTTAGTTTTATTAGGCTTTCTAATCCACCCATGTAGCGAATTTAAAGTCGATGACTCCCAAACCGGTTGGCTTTAGGGCACCAGGTGAGAAATCACCCCGCGGACTCAAATTCGAGTGAACTAGGCCCCAAAACTAAGGACTTTATTTTATTTACTCACCTTTAGGCATGAATACTTATGCTTCTTGAGGCACATGTATCCAGCTTAATTAGTGATTTTTTTTTTTGTTTTTTTTTTGTTTTTTTTATATATGAGGCACAAAGGTCTTCATCTTAGAATCCTAGATATGTATTAGGTATGCAAATTTCATTAAGGTAAAAATCAAGACTAATTAATTATTCAATTTCTTCTCCTATACCTAAAAATTAAACAATTTATTTATTTTGACCAAGTTTTTAGAAATCCTAATCATGATTTTCCTAATCCTTAAAACTAACTTAGATTTCTTTCAAAAAATAAGTCAAAATATTGTCCTTTTTATAATTTTTTTTTTTAAAATTTTTTTTATTAGCAAATTTTTGTTAGTGTCTACTTATGTTAGTATGTTAGTAAAGCCCACCCCCACACTTATCTCATGCATTGTCCTCAATGTATGAATGAATGCATATATGCATGAAACAGAACAAGGGAAGGCGGAAGTTACCTTAGGGTGGTGGTTCCGGAGGTGGTCTAATTGGTCCACGAAATGCGGCCCAATCAAGATAACAGATAATTTGGTGGAACCCACCAGAAACTTTCCTTACATAACCCACTAAAATATATGTATAATTAATTTTTAGTATTTCCACCCCATCAAATTTCCAAATTTCATAATAAATTTCAGAGTTAATTGTCTCAACCTCCTTGTCCCAAAATGGAGTATGAAAAGATGGAATTATTGACTTGGACATTATAGGTACGAGAACGAATACCGACTCAAGGAAGATGCTCAAATCAAGTAAGGGCTCAGGAGTCGGGCTAGGTTCAAGAATTGAGTCCAAGTCAAGAAATTGAAACTCAAGTCCACAATCTTCTTCCCACAATGGAATGTGACCTAATATGGGTAATATCTCTTTACTTCTAATATTAAGGAATTCTAGCTCATCGCCATACAATTCTTCAAAACTAAGGTCAACATCTTCCGTCAGAATTGTACAATCAGTTTCAGAAGTAAAGAGATTGTGAGAATCTAGGTCGCATATCTCATTGGGTTCAATGTAATAAAAAGAACTTGCCAATTTATCCATAGGATTTTCAAAGTTACACAATTGGTCAAGTTCAATATGATCATCTAAAATGGGTGATTCAATTTCATTATGAATTGGAATAGGATCTAATGTTGACTCGGGAAAAGTGAAATCAGGTGGAGACACTGGAGTCATTATTGGATCAGGAAATAAAATTGAGTCATCGAGTGGAAGATCATGATCATATTCATGCTCAAGTTCTATTTCAGGAAAGGAGAAACTTGCCATATTATCAACAATTGGAGTTTCAGCTAGTTCAAATGATGGCACTGAAGTAGAATCTTGTTGTCCAAAGCAACTTGGTTCGTTGGCTCTACGAGAGTGGTCAATGATATCAGAAATGGCCGAACGGTGAGAACGTAAAGATTGAACCATCATATCTATATCACGATCACGGGCTAATCTAGCCTGAGTCATGGCTGCAAGCATCCCTTCATAGTTGATAGGTGCATCGTGTTGTGATTGGACTTGAAAGGATGAAGTGTAATCGTGATGAAATTGTGAGTCGGTGGACTCACGCATAATTATTTCTCCAATTGATGGTAATTGTTGCTTGGACTCATGCATACTTATCATTTCCCCGATAGATGGTAGTCTATTCTGACTGGGTGGATCTAAGTATGACTCATTGAAAGAATGTGGACTGGGTGGAGACTGAGGACAAGTCGGTTGAAAATTGGACTCGGGGGACTCGAAACCCCATGAACTCTGTGACGAGTTGAAAGTATGAAAAGTATGGTCATAGGATGGGGGGTATGGGTTATAATTATTCGGATAAGACCATTCCGGCACACTAGATTGGTCAAAGTTATGATATGCCGGGTTGGTAATATCCGAAAAATAGTTAGGTGTGTAATATGGATTAAAGTTGGAAAAATTATTATTATATGCCATATCACACCAACACAAACAAACAAACAAATAAACAAACAAAAGAAAAAAATTCTATCCTAAGTTAGGGTAGACCTATGACCTAGACGACTCCTAACTTGTTAGACTGTCCACGGGAGGTTGGGTGCAGATTTTGACCACGAGTTAATCAGCCAGGTCAGGGCAAGAGTGGTGGGAGTTTTTCCGTCAAAGACGTTCCTTAATTAAATAACCACCAATCTTCGGGCTTTCGGCCCTCAATCCCTTTCCTAGACACTGATTTGGCAAGAGTCAACTTTCAGCACTGTTCCCCCTTAGGATAATCTCCTATTGAGTCCGAGATGTCCCTAGGGCCAACGTCTACTCTTTTTTAGTTAGGCTTGGGTTAGTGAGTGCTTGGATATGATTTTTGGGCTAAGGAAGGGTGATGAAATCCCCACCTTATCTTGTTAATGGGTTATGCCCTTAAGATGAATTAGTGTACGTGTAAAGCTGTAGAAAAGTAATCACTCAAGAAAGCAGTAAACAACCAAGAGTGTTTCCTAATCTATATGCTATACAAACGTACCTTGTCGCCAGCACTCTTCAACAGTAAAAATAAATAACTTGAAAAGACACGTGCCTAATATGCAAACGTCTAATCAATTTTTATCATTAACAACAAACTTTTTACTGTTGAATTAATTATCAATTTACAGGTATATCACAGAACAAAACAGAATAGAGCAGTAAACAGAATTTACAATTTGCAGCAACCTGCAAAAAAAATCAATCAGTAGTTCTCTACTGTTGCCGCGTTTCCGCGGCTCTGGCCGCGGATCCGCGGCAAAATGTAGGTTCTGGTGCTCTGCCTTCGAGGGCAGAGGCACAGAATAGCAATATGTCCACTGCTGCTGCTATGTTTCTGTTTCCTGTTCTCCAAACCTGCAAACAGAAAAGAATAAAGAATTAGTTAAAAATTAAATTTTTGTTTTAGAGATAAACTTACCGTCCCTCCCCGGCAACGGCGCCAATTTGTTGACTGAGTTTTTCCTGCACACAAAATATGAATATTAGATCTGAGAATTAAAGGTGTGCGAGGTGCTCAATACTAATCCGCGGTAGCAAGGCTATGCGGGTCGTGATCCTCAGGGAGGGACTGCGATGGAAGCGTTAAGCAAGTTTCTCTAAAGTTTTTATTTTTATTAGTTAAATTAGAAAGGAAGTGGTATTTACAATGGGTCGGCAAATAAAGAATTGGGAGAAGTTGTGATTTAATCTAAAAGAAAAGAAAAGAAAAAGAAAACTTACCTCTTCAGTCTGCTTACCGTTTGAACCGTTGCGATGATTTACCTTTCCTTGGAAGGCGTACAAGCATGGCGTATAGGATCGTCCGCCTTCCTAACTATGAAATAAAAGCAACTTTGAAGACCTGTTCATCGCCATAGGCCATCAAGGGCTCTTCCTCGGCTAGGTATTCTCGAAGCAGTTGGTTCTCATGGTGGGCAAGACATTAGAGAACAAATAGAAGGAAGTAAATACTGAGATACACAAGATTAAATAAGAAGAAAAGAAAATAAAACAATACAAAAATAAAAGCAAACCTCGATTTGATTATTAAAAAATGGTGAAAAAATAGAACTTACACCGACTGTCACCATCAGTACAAGTAGATCCCTTCCTCCATGAATACATCATCTCCTCTCAGTTTTTTGAAAAAGAAAATAGAAATTTACAATGGGGGAAATAAAATCTAACCTAGAAGAAAAACCTAAACCCTAGCTTTTGGCCCTTTACTGGATGCTGGACGACCCTGTACGTTGCACTGCAGGGGGTATTTATAGGTGCAGAAGGCCAAAGAGTCCCGGATGAAGTTGCCCACAAAATCTGTTGCCTGATCTCATCCATACTGCCGCAGAATTGCGATTTTTGCCGCAATTCTGCGGCAAAAATGTGGCTGTTGGCCACGCGCTTTGGCGCGTGGCCTCTCCTGGTCCGTCCATGTGGGCGCCTGCTTCTGGAAGTATGATCCTGGCTCTTCATATTGGGATTTCGAGATAACTTGATAATCAAGTTACCTAGATTTTGAATTCTCCCAATCTCTTTTAAACGAATTTCCTTATCTCTGCACTCTTTTCATTCTCATCTGCAAGAGTTTAGGGTTGGGTAGAAGTCTATCCTTCCCTCATCTTTGATATTTGCAACTTTAGCCCTTTGTATTTGCATTTTGACTTCTTGTAATTGCGCTTTTACACCTGGGCTTCAAACATGGGCTTGGATCTGGGCTTTTGGGCTCTTTAAGCTTTATTTATTATTAAAATAATAATTCGAGGCCTGCACACAATAAATTACAAATTATTAATAAATGTGCAGAATTAAATGAATAAATATGAAAATGTGATGGTAAATATGATGATAAAAATGCACTTTTCACTACCAATCAAATGCTAATTATGTAATTTCTTTTTATGAGGTCCTGGATCTTTCCTTACTTCTTTCTACCCCTTTTGTTGATTTTTGGAATTTGATTTATAGAATTAAGATGTTTTTCTAGAAGAAGACACCTAATCTTCTGAGTTTGTTGCTATCCTTTCTTCCCTTGTCTGCTACTTCTCTTGCTGTGAAATTTCAATAGGGAATTCTAAACCCAGTTCTGAATAAAGGGGATTCATGTTATCTTGATAATTGTTTGGTGCTGTGGTTTTACTTGGTATAATTGATTGAAATGTTCTTCTGAGGCTGTGTGCTCTCATGTTGATGGTTACTAATTGGTTTCGTCAAGCAAAATATGGCATACTGATCTTTGCTTGGTTGTAAATCTGTATTATAATTAGCTTGGCATATTGATGCTCATTTTGCCTACAAACTCAAGACATGAACTCTAGTTTGTGTCTAGTCATCTGCTGTCTACTTGGGTGCTTCTGATCTATCCCAAAGTGCATGGTGAAATGTACTTTTGTACAAATAGTGGGCTTTGCATTCGTGCCACCACTCAATTCCAGTGAATTTTGACAATAGAATGTGAACACTGCGTGTTCTTCAGAATCACTCAGCCTCACTATATTGCAAACTCCAATTCCATGTGTTTAGATGTGTGGACAGAATGAGGTCTTCCATATATGGACCCATTATTGTGACAATGTTGTTTATACACGACCAGTGCATAGGGAAACCTAATTTTTTTGTTGAATTGCTTATCCAGTTTCGTATTATTCATTGGAGGAGCTAAAGATTATACCCTTTTCCCCATTTGAGTCCCTACTTTGTGCTACATTTGGAATTCAGCAATCTTGTTGATGCCTGATTGTTTTATCGAGTCACCTCATTCTTATGGTTTTTTGTTACAGTGTTATGTTTTATTATGAAGTTGGAGATGCTGCTTTGGTAGTATCAACTGAAGTTCCTCTTTTGTTTTAATATATATATCCATTTTTATCTTCATCGTGATTTATATGATAATGGCCTATCTCTGCAAGTAACACAAGCATGCTATTGTTCTTTTACCTACTAGCCAACTCAGACACGATACTTTATGACACGGACATGCAACAATTCCAATTCTATCTGATGCAGTGTTTCGAACTCGTTTGGCGAGATCCGGACCGTTGCGGGAGAGCCGGACCTGATCAGGATTCATGTTGTTGTGGACCCGATACACATGCAATTCGAAGACCGATCCATATGACGATCTAAAGATCAGTACCGGTTCGTACAGTGAAGACCAGGCGGCGATTCGGTTTCAACACTGCGTCATTTCATGTGAGTGTTCCTTGTTTTCTTATTGAGTATTTTGATATTATTTTATATGAGTGCTTTTAACTGTTTTCTATAAATGTTATTATGTTTAAACAGTCTTCATGTTTAATTACTATTCATGCATGTAAATTATTGTTCATGATCACATATTATATGCATAAAGAATAAACCCCAAAAGATTATATTGCCAATTCTAAATAATTCATTTAAATAACATGACCGATTATACATAATACCTACCTGATAAACATACTATCCATGTTATTGAAAGTTACTGGGAAAATATTGTTGGACCGTAACACTTTCATTGTTATATTGTTCTACCGTTTATACGGTAATATTGTTCATATTGTCATTGTCACATTGATATTGTTACTGTTACTTTATCGTCCCAGTAATTGACATGACATGGATATTGATTGTTATAAATAATAATATACATTGACTAATTTAACTGAATTGAATAATAATAATGTAAATTGACAACTTACACTGGGATTGGGGAAATTGATGGAGGAGACAGCGTCTGTATTTTGGGTGGACCTAGGATACAGGTTGCGCAGCCGACTTACGGTTCCACTGCAGGGTTCCGGGGATGACTGACATCCCGTATTGTTCATTGTCATTGTATTGACACATTGTTATTGTTATTGTTATTGACTACCTAGCGGTAGGACCTGGTTCAGCGCCAGGTGATTGAGCCGTGGTTCCGGGTATGTACAGAACCCACCTAAAGCATGGACAAAGTCTCTTTCATTGATTTCAATAACTTAGGACTCTGGTTGACATGTGTAGTAGGCGTAGTATGGGATGCGCCTATTACAGGTGGCAATTGGTGTTCGCTAACATAATAAATGATAATGAACTGTTAATACATTGTGACTGACTATACCATCTGATTGTACATAGATAAGCTATGATAGACGTATGATTGTAACCAGGACCAGACTTGTGACCAGACTTGGATACCAGCCTAGTGACATGTGATAGGTTACCTATAGTGACATCAGTTGCTTGCTTACTATTGATCAGTTGTTGCCTATCTTTATTCGTGTTGTTATCATGTTTATTACAGTTCTGTTAATTATTTGTTATATGGTCTCTTATATCTGCAGTTGTTTTGATTACTATTTATGCACATTGTTTCTTCTGCACGAGCTCTTTCCCCTTTACACACACACTCATTATGGTCGCATTCTGACGACCCTGGGTTTGCACGTCCAGCTATTGGACGATTGTCTCATTGTGCAAGTGTTCGATGAGTTGGTACACATTGCGAGGAGTTGGACACTGTCTCCCTCTCTTCATTCTGGTACCCTCATTTCTCCTTTATTCCTGTTACTCCATGACTCTATCTGTATTGCATTCAGCTGCCATTTTCTTCCTGTCATTCATATTGCTATCATGTGTAGCTTTTATATGTCATATTGCAGTGATTTTCATGGTTTAGATTATAGCTTGTCCAGGTTACAATTTAGGCTTAGCGCGTATACGTGGGTATTTCCTTGTGTATATGCGTCGCCATAACGTCTCCGTATCTTTAGGATCGGGGCGTTACAATCTGATTGGACAACAACTCACTAATATTAGTGGCTAGAAAAACCTTCTTTGACACATTGGTCTTTCTCTTCTTTGTGTACATGTCCTTAAGGAATTTGGCATAGCTAAAGACTTGTTGGATTGCGTCAAGAAGGGGAACATTAATCTTTGGTTGATTAAAGATCTCATGTATTTTCTCCATTTGTGTTTTATTATTATTCTTAAGCCTATTTGGAAATAGAGTTGTAGGCTTATACACCTGCTCGGCTTACTTATCTACGGAGTTGGTGAAGTGGAACTAGAAAGAGTGGGTGCTTGTGTTGGGTTCGATGATGTTGACACTTGATTATCAACTTGTCTTCCCAATGGCAATGTATGAATCATATTATAATGATTTGGATCTTGAGCCTCATTGACTTACCTAAAATTTCTAGGGTTCAGCAATGGTTGGCTAGGAAGAGTTCCTTTTGATCTTTCACTAATTGGATTAGCTTGCTGATTTGATTTTTCTCTATCCTAGTCAGGGCCTGTGTTATTGATTTTGCGAAAGTATCCATCTTTCTTTCCAAATTGAAAAGTCTTGTTTCCATTGGTGCGTTTCAGAAAGTGGGTAGTGTTATTTGGTTGGGAAAAGTTTGTTGATACTGAGATGGTTGGAAATTTTTGGAAAAGTTAGGCGTAGGCTGAAATTAGTGTTTTGTCCGCATGAGAAATTTGGGTGATTTCTCCAGCCGGGATTGTAGATTTACGAATATTTATTGTTGGTGGGCTTTGCGAAGGCTACATTCATATGTTGGAGCAACATTTGATGAGCAAGGTAAATCAGACACTCTTCAAACACATGTTCATAGTTTGACAGTAAATGCAGCCCACAGTTGGGGACTGTGTTGGGCTAACTTGGTTTACCGGAACTGGGCCCTTAGTTTCTAAGGCTTCTAGTCTTCGAGCAATACTATCAAATTTAGACTCATTTGCTATAGATGTCTCTATCAAATAGAGACCTCTTTTTGAAGAGATAGGGTTCGCAGTCCTAGACTCTTCGGGGGTATGTTCCCATTGGATGGTTTCTTCTGCTAAGTCTTTATATATTTTCCATCCTTCATGTTCATCCGCTTTTAAGAATTTACCTTGACTCACGTTTCTAAGACAATCTTATTTTGATAATCTAGATCATCGTAGAGAATTTGGCACAACCCCCACTTCTCTACGTCATGATGAGGGTATTGGACAAGAAGGTCTTTGAAATATTTGAAGTATTTTCAAAATGGTTCGTTGGGTTCTTACTTGCACTGCATTATATTTTTTCTAATAAGGGCGGTCTTATGGATAGGGTAGAGCTTTTTTAAGAAGACCTATGTGAAAACATTCCAAGATGTGATAGAGTTTTCTGCTAATCTGTATAGCCATTTCTTGGCTAGGTCCTTAAGGACAAAAGGGACAAAATGTAGCTTGATGGCAATGTCTCCTAATTGCGGTATCTTCATCATAACACATACGTCTTCAAATTTTCTTATGAAAAAATATGCATCTTCAGACTCTAACCCGTGATATTTCGGGAGAGTTTCATGAATTGTGGCTTTAGCTCAAAGGTGACGTAGTCAGCTTCGGGAAGCTGATGCAAGATGGAAGAGATGTCCTTATAGGATAAAATCTATCCTGCAGGGATGTTGATTTGCCATGTTTGGATCGGCTTTAGGTGGTGAATGTAGGCCACTAGAGGGGGGTGAATAGGTGACAAGCTAATCTAATACACAACAATGCGGAGTTAAAACTAATTATGCAAACTAAAAATTATTACGCAAACACATAAAGTATAACACAAGAGTGTAGCCGAGTTCCCAGTAAAGGGCTCTGAACTATCTCCTCAAGATTTCTCTACATTAAGAGTTGAGGTGCAACTATGGCTCTCTTGGTTGAATAGAGTGTGAGAAAAAAATCCCAAGCATATATCAATTAAGCACAAGAAAATATCAAGCATGTACTAGATAAGAAGAATAAGAGCATGCAAGATATAAAACACAAGTGAGAGAGAGATGAGCAATCGCAAACACGGGAGAATTGTTTTGAGATTCAAGCACACTTACTCTGCTTCCCCGCCTTCAACATTATGAAGGATTTCTACTATAATCGATCCCGCAGGATCACTCGGTGCCGCAACACCTACAATGAGCTCCCTCAAGAACTCTTGGACCCGCAAGTCCCTCACTTATTCCTGCAAGAACAACACAATACAAACCCACAAGTTCGTCGAGGTTGCAACCTCTATGACTCCTCAAATACAAGGGGTGAAACACTTGTGATCACTTCTCTTAATCTCAAAAATAACTCTCACTAACAAAGCTCCTATAAGATAGATATGACAATGAAAAGCTCAAGCTTGTATGAGAAAAACTTAGATAGATTTGGAGATGGAAAACTCAAAAAAGCTTTTGATAAAATCAAGAGATTCACTCTTGAAAAACTCCTTTTGATTTGAAAATAAAAGCTCTAAAAACTTGTTGAAAAACTTCTGTGGAAGATAAGAAAATAGCTCTAGAAAATTCTTCTAAAAATCTTAATCAAAACTGGCCCAAAACCCCAATTTATAAAGGCTATAAAAAACTAGCCGTTAGGGCCAGATTGACCGGCCGGTCGACCGGCCAACGATCATATTTATGACCGTTGGGGTTTGCCGGTCGACCATCAGGTTGACCGCACCCAGCTCTTGACCTGTCGGTCGACCAGTCGGTCGACGAGGCAAGAACTAGAGAGCAAAGCTCTCTGGCCGGTTGATCGCTCGGTCAACCGGGCCAAATTCAGATAGTGAACTCTCTGATAGGTTGACCGCCCGGTCGACCGGCCTTCAAGCCAAGGTTGTGTGCACGTTCTGTGCACATCGGTTGACCGCTCGATCGACCGACTTCTGGCTCGATCGACCGACCAGGGATAATTAGGGATTCAAACTTAGTCTTTTAACATCCTATAAAATCTTATAAAATCATATAAAATCCACAAAAATCAGTTCATTGAAATACTTTAAAGTCTAAATATGTGTGATAAAATATCATCACATATTACAAAAAAGTTGAACTATTTTTGCGATATAGAAATTCAGCCTTAAACTGGAAACCGTATTTTTTCATAAACCAAACTTTAAAATAAAAACGGATGTTTTCAAAACTTGTTTAAATATAAAAAAAGATATTAAACTCATTTGAAGCATAGAGTGTATGGATATGATCCAATACACATATAAGATGAAATATCTATGTTTTTGACAATTAAGCTCTAAATAAAGTTTTGATAAATACAAAACTTAACACCATGAACTAGAAACATCAAACTAAGTTTTTTAAATATTTGAACCAATAATGTATATAGATGAAATTCAATATACATATAAAACATGTAAACTTGTTTTGATGAACTCTATTCATGAAACATAATGATATCTTTTTTGAAGCTCAAAATCAAAAAGGTATTTTTTAAAATGAAAATTATTCTTATGAAAACACTATATAAATTTTGTGTGTGCGTATATGAGTTTGAGCAATCCACAACTACTCTATCCTTTATATTTTATCTAAAACACAAAATCTTAACACTTATTTATATGACTCAAGTCTTGAAAATCTTCTTTAGAAAATCTTCTTCTCTATCTTGACTTGGTCCAAACCTTGATCCAAAGAGTTAGACTCCTCTTGAGTACTTGATGTGATCTAGAAGCGCCAGCTCTTAAATCAACACGTGCTAGTTTCAAAACTTGACTTCAAATCTTTCGTTGAAGCTAAACACCGACTAAGATTTTGATTAAATATCTGAAACTAAATAGACAGAAGATCATTAGTACTATAACTACGTGAGTTAATCATCATCAAAATTAGAGTGAAGGGCCTTTGGGCCAACAATCTCTCCCTTTTTGATGATGACAAAACTCATGGAGTTATATATGCATGGATTAAAGATAAGCTTCATAGAAGCTCGCCCTTAACTCATGTATAGTAATAAACATAAAGATATTCAATGAACATACATAAATTAAACAAAACATTTATGCATAAACACACATATTAAGCATGCATATATAATCTCAGTAAATTATTTTCCTCCTTTTTGTCAATTCATCAACAAAGGGGAGAAGACAATCAAATAATAAAGATGTATATGTGATATACTCATGAAGAGGAGAGACATCAAGTTAGCTCCCTCTGCATACATGCATTTCATGGAGAAGGGATGACTAGACCCTAACCCACATAAAACATAATATATAATGTATAAGTGGAGATGTTAAGCTACTCCTATACACGTGTATCACATAAAGAAGAGAGATCAAGCTCCTCAATGTGAGATACACTCAATATAGATTTATATATAGAGAAGATGTTAAGCTCCCTTTGCATATAGGCAATACATATCAACAAATTTTAAAAGAAAATTTTCTATAATACTTAAAACAAAAATTTGAAATTTCTTGAGTCAACAAAATAAATTTTGATACCAATTGTAATTCATTGTAAGTTTTTGATACTAATTGAAGGTAAAACATGAAATAGATTTTGATACTAAATAAATACCAATTGAAATCAATGCATATGCTTGTAAAGATACCAATTAACATTTAGAATTTAGTCAAGTTTAGTATAAACATAATTTGTGCTTAAAAAAATATGTGGCATTGTAAAATAAGCACAATCTAAATTATATGTATATGTATGAAAATGAAAATACCACTTAAAATTTGATGAATAGATATATAGAAACTAAAATATGAGTATACAAAATGAATAGATCATGAAAATTATGTATAACTCATAACTACCACTCTTTCATGCACATGATAAAAAATAGTCATTAAGGCATACAAGGCATGTTTGCCCAACCATCCGCCCTTAGTTTGCAGAGGTATTCAAAAATAAGAGTTTGAAAATAATTTAATATATTTGAAAACTCTACCAATTGAAGAATCAAGAAACTAGTTTAAAATAATTTTTAAAAAACTAGTTAAAAATCCTCCAAAACATGAAACCAAACAAATATTCTATGAAGTGTTTTGGCATATCAGCTTCCCAAAGTCAATGGCTATATGTAGGCCCTAAAAATCACCAAATAAATAGGATTTTTGATCTTCTTCTTCATTCCACACCATGGACCTAAGAACATACAAGAGAGATATTATTAACAGAATTTAATATTGAATAAATGTGAAGATGTGGTATGAAATATGCAATTTTGTAGACAACTCAACATGCAACAGTGTTTGTGCATATAAAGGAACAATGTCTCTACGAAGAATGTATTAAGTACAACTATACATCTATAATAATGAGATAATAAACAAGATAATCATGATGCTTAATACACTATATACGACAAGTCATCATGCAAGATATCACGCAGATGGTGAGCAATAAATAATAATTATACAATAATAATGATCAAATCATCTGATATTTTAATCAATCTCTTCCAGTGTCCCATACTACTGGCAGTTCATACTGGAGCCGGCACTCTAGCCGAATCTATCCAGACATGGGATATGGGTACATTATCCGAATGAGAGAGAGTAATCAAATATCAAACATTCCAGTTGCCATCATTGTTTATATTATTTAATTATGTTAATTGATAACTTAATGGTCAAGGAGCTCTTATTGGATGGGTGTATCTTGTGCATAGTCAAGATTACGGCCTTAAACAGTTCCTTAGCTACTGAAACCAGGGCCGGCCTGAAATCACCTAGAGGGGGGGTGAATAGGTGATGGCTATATGAATTATGGCAATAATGCGGAATTTAAAAATTAACTTAACAATTAGCACAATACACAAATTCTTGCAAGTAATAGACAATATAAAAGTGCAAGTAATAAAGAGATAGAGTTTAGAGAGATTTGATCAAACGCAAACACAAGGAGTTGTTTCCGAGGTTCGAGCCACGCTCTACGTCCCCGCCTTCACACTTGAAGGATTTCCACTATTGAGGATCCCACTGGATCAACAATACAAGGACACACTTGTCCGTCTCTCGTGATGCCGCAACACCACCTTGAGCACACTAGCTCGCCTTGAGGCTGATGCCTCTACAACTTCACTCAAGTAAGAAAAGAGTGATCAACACTTGATCACTTTACAAAAGCTCACTAAGCACAATCCTAGAACCAAATATGTAGATGTAGATATATGGGATTGTGTAGTGCTAAGCTAGAGAGAAGTAGAGATGTAGGCTTCAAGATGGGTGATTGGAATTTTGGCTTTTGAGAGAAAATCTTGTCTAAAAGGAAGAGCTTGGAAATCTTTAGAAATCTCTTGTAAAAATATTCTTGATGGCTCTAAAAATTGTTAGTCATATCAACTGAAGTGACCTCCTATTTATAGGGGTCAAAAACATCCTCACAAATTCGTTGGAATCAAATCCCAAAAGAGAATCAGCCAGAAAAAATAGCTGTTGGATCTGTCAGAACTTTTGACAGAGCCCGGTCGACCGGGTCGGTCGACCGCCAACGGTCAAAAATGTGACCGTTGGGGCTGTTCGGTCGACCGGGTCGGTCGACCGAAAAATCCCGAGAACACACAAGTGCATCGGTCGACCGGGTCGGTCGACTGATATACACATGCACAGTTTTGTGCACATCGGTCGACCGGGCCGGTCGACCGGTTACTGTAAGTTCTGAAAAATCAGAACTTCCAGAACCAGAATTCTGGGGTTCTGATTTTTAGGTCTTGGGTTAAATCTTGGAACTTGTAAAAACATAGAGTATGAGCATATGTCATACTCTTATCATGTTAAAATAGTTTGATAAAAATCCCTTTGATAAAAACTTATTTTTCCATAAAATTGTTTTTCCAAAACTATTGTTTTTTCTAAGAAGCTTATTTCCAAAATATGTTCTCTTTAGATCTAAGTTAGAAATGGAAATTGAAAATCTTTTTGAAGCCATGAACCTAACTAAGAGGTGTGTGTGTGATAATCCCATAGCTCTACCTCTAATATCTAGCTTTGACAAAATATCTAAAATAAAAATAAAAATACAAATCTTGTTTTCTTTGTCTTCTTGATCTTGTCTTGATCTTCACATCATCATCTTGATCCCGAAGCATCCTAGTTGTGCATAGCTTAGGAATCTTCATTTTTGCGGCGTCCAAACTTGTGAGTCTTTTAGCGGAGCCGTCAAAAACCTGTTCTTGAACCTGAAATCCTTTTAATCAAAAATATTAAATACATAACTAAATATGTTTTGTTATCATCAAAATAACTGGGATAATGGCCTTTGGGCCAACAATCTCCCCCTTTTTGATGATGGCAAAACATATGTAGTTATCACAAAATATTTTGGGTAGAGACTTCAAATGAAGCTCCCCATCAACACATGCATATATAGAAAAACATATGTAAATGGTAAACACCATATTTCCATGCCAACAAATAATACCAAATACTCATGTCATAGAATAGATGAAGGAAATGAGTTCATACATGACATAAATAAGAGATATATAAAAACAAAAGATAACCATGTCCACAACACATACAAAAAAAATACATGTCCAAAGCAAAATAAAAATAAATACTACATGTCCCAACAACAAATACTACATGATCATCACAAAATATCCAAATACAAGCACAAACCAAACACAAATATAACTCTCCCAAAATAACTCTCCCCCTTTTTGACATCATCAAAAGGGGAGGTCACTCAGCAGCATCATCATCATCTCCAGCATCCTCGTCCTCCTCGTCGCCGGCATGCTCAGATGAGCCCTCAGCCATCGTCTTGTCTCCACCATCTTCTTCCTCTGAGGAAGAAACAACCTCCTCTGGATCCATGCCATCGACTCTGGTGCGCGGTGGTGGAACAGAAGAACGAGCTCTGGGAGGGAATGGAGGACCGGTGGCTGGTAGACGACAAGCAATCGGAGTCCGGTCAGGAACGAGCATGTCAAATTTTGAGAAAAGAGCCTGAAACTGTACGTCCACGAATCTCATGGACTCAGCAAAATAAGACATGTTGTTCCGGATCTCCGCCCGAAAAGCAACATCCTGAATGGCACGAGCATCCAACTCCGCACGAATAGCTGCGTCGCGCTTCTCGACCCAGGCCTGGTGCGCCTCGATCTGAGAGCGGACCTCCGAAGAGACAAGAGCCAGAAACTCAGGAGGAAAAACAGGGGCTAAAGAGGAAGAGGATCCAGGTGCAGACGATGAGCCAGGACCAACAGGAGGAATAGGTGGTTGCACAGGAGCGTGTCTACGCAACTGAGCTTCCATCATCTTCAGAACAACTCCGTTGATGTTGGTCAAAGGATTGGAGGGACTTTCGGCAGAAAGATCAAAATCAAGAGCCCTAAGAAGATGGGTAATAAGCATGCCGTAGGGCAAGCTCCTACCCGCAGTTCGGATCTGATCAGAAGCCATATGAGAAGCTATGACTCTAGGAAAATTTACCTTAATGCCTCGAAGAAGGCAATAGATAATCAAAGGTACGCAACCCCTAGCGTGGCTATACTCACCATGCTTGGGGACAATGTTGAAGAAAATAATCTTAGCAAGGACCTGAGCAGTGAGAGTGTACCTACTCACAACTTCGTTCCTTACTAGACCGGGGTTGTCATCCCCGTGGATCAAGGTAGAGGCGGTGAGCGTAGACTCACCGTCCGGGAATTCAAAGTCATGTAGATCATGGGAATACACATCTGCTCCGCCAGTGGAGAGATGCAGAATCCTAGCAAATCGACCGATAGAAAGGTCGATGTCTCTACCTAAAACCCTAGATGTGATACGATTCCCATCGAATTCAAAATTAGCATAAAAGTAAGGAACAAGGGAGGTGTAGACTTGTTCCTTGATGGTCAAAAATTCCACTAAATTGTTGGACTGCAGGATATGTGGAATATTCAGGTGTTCAAAATCTTGGATGACAACGAATCTCCCCGAGTTAATGTTCCTCGTGGAGAGATGGGAATATCGATCAGCTGCAAGATCATTTAGAAAGGGCGAATGGGTCTAGGAACATGGGAGGAAGGTTGTGCAACTTCCTTTCCCTTCTCAGATCTGGAACGTTTAGGTGGCATGATTAAAAATGAAATTTTTAGGTGTAATCAAGTTTAAGGCACGATCTAGATGCTTAGAAACTTAGATTGATGACAATAGATAAAAGATTCCAAAGCAAGAAATGAAAATTAGAGTCAAAAATCGGATTTTTACCTTAACTGAGAAAATCCAAAACCCTAGACTGAAAATCTTGAAATTCTCCGAATCTGGTGGTTGGATGATCCTGAAATCGAAGATCTGGAAGTAGAAGAAGGAGATTGAGGAGGGTTTTAAATTGATTTGAGATCAGTAGAGTGATTGGAGAGAAAGAAAAAAATTTTGGAGAGGAGATGGAGTGGGTTCGTCGGCTGAGTGAGAGAGAGAGAAAGAAAAAAGTGAAGAGAAATGACAGTTATAGGGCAAAATACGACGATCGGTCGACCGGGTCGGTCGACCGAAACAACCCGAGAGCTCTGTAAATATAGAGCGGTCGACCGGCACGGTCGACCGATTTAACCCGAGAGCTCTGCAGGCAAGATCGGTCGACCGGGACATATAGTCGGTCGACCGATAACAGAAAAGAAATAAAAATTTCTTCTCAGGCAGAGTCGGTTGACCGGGGCTTTATAGGTCGGTCGACCGGCTTTGCGTGAAATCTGTTAACAGCAACTGGCCCAAAAAAAAAATTTTAAAATAATTTGTAGTCAAAATAGGTGTGATATATAAACATATAGGAATACACCAACAGGTTTTAAATCTTCATTAAGTTATTACAACATCAAAATTCATGCAATCCCTTTTAAATTTTATTTTTCATATTTAAACAAAGATTTTAAAGATGTTGAAGCCGAATACCCAGTGACGGGTTCTGAACTTCATCCTCTTGATTCCTCTTGAATGAGTTGAGGTGCGCAATTGCCATCTTTAAGGTGTTTGTTTAAATAGAAAATTTTACAAATGTTTATTTTTATTTATGAAAATAATGTGTATATGTATACAAGTATATAAACACAAATTATAAACTATACATGTGAACATACATTAAACAAGGCATGAAACAAAAGATATAGAAGTTAACACAAGGCACATATACAACATGATAGAAAAGTAGTTCTATACAAGCATATATCAATAGAGTACAAAAGCAAACTATCAATTCTATACATATGTATACATGACTAAAAAAAAATCAAAAACTTTTAAATGGAGATGTTACCAATTGAAGGACAATCTCCACAAATAGGTGCCTCCACGATAGTGATGCATGCACGATTTGTTCTTTAAGTTCCGATGCATCAACCACCCGGGCACCACCTCCTCCTAAGTCTTGGAGGGTGTAGATCCACCTATACCTGTATCATTTAATTCGGTGGCTCTTTTGGTACCCAAATCTTAGTGGGTCCTTTGGGGTTAGATCCAGGGCGAACCCAAACAAATTTATTCTTAACATTGTTCTTAGCATAGCAAAATTTTCCTAAATGGCCTTTGCGGCCACAATGTGTGCAAATGTAAATTCTACCACTATTGTACATAAAAGCATGGTTATGTGTGTGTGCATGTTTATGTGTAGAGTGTTTATGATGAACATGTTTCCCTTGAGCTACTCCCTTAGGAAATTTAGATGCAAGCTTGTTAAAATCAAATGCACATTTCTTTAAAGTTTTATCTAAAGAATCAACACGTTTTTGAATTTCAACAAAAACATTTTTATCACTAGAAATCATGGGGGTTTTTCCTTTATTAGCTACCTTATACTTATCAAAATCATTTTTCAATTTTTTCAAAAGAACTAGATAACTCATTTTTCTCTTTTAAACAAATTTCAAGTTTATTCTTCAAAACATCATTTTCCTTTTTCAATTTTTTATTATGAGATTGTGAAATCTCATACCTATGTTGCAATTCTTCAAAAATTGAGCAAGTTCATCCATTGTGAGATCATCATCATCAATGGAAGTTTCTAGGCATACCTTAGATGAATCCTCACCTTGTGCCATAAAACACATGTTGGCGGCGTCGTGCTCCTCTTCGGATTCCGACTCCGAGTCATCCCATGTAGCGGCCAAGGCTTTCTTCTTTCTTTGCCCATTCTTGGATGTGGTTGCTTGGAGAGCGGGGCAATCGGCAATTAGGTGACCGATCTTCTTGCAATGGAAGCAAGGACCGGGTTCTTCTCTTTTCTTCTCGTACCTTCCTTGAGGCTTCCCTCTTCGGAAGTTACTTTGCCGTCCCTTCTTGTAGAACATCTTGCCCACCTTCCGGATGAGCATGGCGAAGTCCTCATCGCAATCTTCGGATGAGTCGTCTTCCTCAATGGTAGTAGGAGTGGCTTTGAAGGCAATCGTCTTCTTCTTTGGTGCCTCCCTCTCTTCTCTAACTTTCATCTCCATCTCATGCGTCTTGAGATTTCCGATGAAGCCGGAGAAGTCCATCTCCTCTTTGTCATTAAGCTCCTTGAGTGTGGTCGCCTTGACTTCCCAAGCTTTGGGAAGAGCTCTAATCACCTTCCTTATCTTTTGATCATTATCAATCTTGTCGCCTAAGGAAGAAAGAGCATTAGTTATTTTTGTAAAACGGGTGAGCATGTCATCAATGCTCTCATTATCAAACATATAAAAATTCTCATATTGAGAACGTAGCAAGTCAACTTTGGCTCTCTTGACTTGAGACGTTCCCTCATGAGTCACAATGAGTATGTTCCAAACCTCAAATGCGGATTTACAATTAATTATGCGTGCAAGGTCATCCTCATTCAATGCTTGGGTTAATGCATATTGTGCCCTAGCATTAGCCTCATAGTCTTTGGAAGTATCCTCGGACCATGTGCTCTCATCACTAGTGGTTCAATAAAATCTTGGTAATGGCCCTAGCTACCCTAACTCCTAGGATTTAAGGAAGAGATTCATTTTCACCTTCCAAATGGGGAAGTTTAAACCATCAAATTTGGGTGGGGATTTAATGCTAGAAAGGTCCATGGATGCCATGAATGCACAAGCAAATGTAATGCAACAAAAATGTATATAGCCAAATATGGATCTCCCTAAGGTGGTTAGACCTAAGTTGTAGGGTTAGGCTCTGATACCAATTGAAATCACCTAGAGGGGGGGTGAATAGGTGATGGCTATATGAATTATGGCAATAATGCGGAATTTAAAAATTAACTTAACAATTAGCACAATACACAAATTCTTGCAAGTAATAGACAAATAAAAGTGCAAGTAATAAAGAGATAGAGTTTAGAGAGATTTGATCAAACGCAAACACAAGGAGTTGTTTCCGAGGTTCGAGCCACGCTCTACGTCCCCGCCTTCACACTTGAAGGATTTCCACTATTGAGGATCCCACTGGATCAATAATACAAGGACACACTTGTCCGTCTCTCGTGATGCCGCAACACCACCTTGAGCACACTAGCTCGCCTTGAGGCTGATGCCTCTACAACTTCACTCAAGTAAGAAAAGAGTGATCAACACTTGATCACTTTACAAAAGCTCACTAAGCACAATTCTAGAACCAAATATGTAGATGTAGATATATGGGATTGTGTAGTGCTAAGCTAGAGAGAAGTAGAGATGTAGGCTTCAAGATGGGTGATTGGAATTTTGGCTTTTGAGAGAAAATCTTGTCTAAAAGGAAGAGCTTGGAAATCTTTAGAAATCTCTTGTAAAAATATTCTTGATGGCTCTAAAAATTGTTAGTCATATCAACTGAAGTGACCTCCTATTTATAGGGGTCAAAAACATCCTCACAAATTCGTTGGAATCAAATCCCAAAAGAGAATCAGCCAGAAAAAATAGCTGTTGGATCTGTCAGAACTTTTGACAGAGCCCGGTCGACCGGGTCGGTCGACCGCCAACGGTCAAAAATGTGACCGTTGGGGCTGTCCGGTCGACCGGGTCGGTCGACCGAAAAATCCCGAGAACACACAAGTGCATCGGTCGACCGGGTTGGTCGACTGATATACACATGCACAGTTTTGTGCACATCGGTCGACCGGGCCGGTCGACCGGTTACTGTAAGTTCTGAAAAATCAGAACTTCCAGAACCAGAATTCTGGGGTTCTGATTTTTAGGTCTTGGGTTAAATCTTGGAACTTGTAAAAACATAGAGTATGAGCATATGTCATACTCTTATCATGTTAAAATAGTTTGATAAAAATCCCTTTGATAAAAACTTGTTTTTCCATAAAATTGTTTTTCCAAAACTATTGTTTTTCTAAAAAGCTTATTTCCAAAATATGTTCTCTTTAGATCTAAGTTAGAAATGGAAATTGAAAATCTTTTTGAAGCCATGAACCTAACTAAGAGGTGTGTGTGTGTGATAATCCCATAGCTCTACCTCTAATATCTAGCTTTGACAAAATATCTAAAATAAAAATAAAAATACAAATCTTGTTTTCTTTGTCTTCTTGATCTTGTCTTGATCTTCACATCATCATCTTGATCCCGAAGCATCCTAGTTATGCATAGCTTAGGAATCTTCATTTTTGCGGCGTCCAAACTTGTGAGTCTTTTAGCGGAGCCGTCAAAAACCTGTTCTTGAACCTGAAATCCTTTTAACCAAAAATATTAAATACATAACTAAATATGTTTTATTATCATCAAAATAACTGGGATAATGGCCTTTGGGCCAACACGGCCTACTAAGACGAAATAAGTAACGAGAAACGGAAGCTCAATGAGCTATATACAGTAGGTATCCAGAACAACATGTCCCCAGTAGTGGGATGTATAATATATTCAGGACATCCATCCGATATGACCTAGTAAATCGTCAATTCTTCTCATCCCCATGTTATATTTATTATATTTTATTACACAATATATCAGGAAAAAGAACAATGCATGGTACATGAAATACAATAATAGGACATGAGCTATGTTGATATCAAGAAATAAGATAACGGAAAACGGAAAATAAGAGATGTGGGATTCTAGAAGTGGCCCTGTGGCTTAGATCCACATGACACTTAGTTCTACACATCGCATATCAACAACACTCATGTCAATCTTATCGATATTAGTAATAGGGAATAATCATGCAACAAAAATATAATAATATCCATGTAACCAGAATAATGATCAATGCAACAGGAATATAAAAATAATCAACGCATATATACAAGTGAATCTATGTAACAGAAAGATATAAATGAAATGATAATATCTGGTGCAACACATGATCCGTGTAACAACTATACAAGTAATGAAATCACAGTGCTTAGTGTAATAAGTTTCTACTTGAAATAACAGTATCTAGTGTACTAGGGTGTCCGTGTAACGGTGATCCTAATGCATGTGATAACAGTTTTTGTGTAATGATATAGTACATGAAATAATAGTGTCTGTGTAACAGTGATTCAAATAAATGAAATAACAGTGTATGTTTCTAGTACAATAGTGTATCCGTGTATCAGTGATACATGAATATGAAATAATAATATTCAGTGTAGTAATATATGTGTAACGATGATATATAGACATGATATATTAGTGGCTGGTGTGATAAATGTTATAGAATCATGTGTCAGCAGGTATATAAACATGATGATTTCATTATTATTTCTATGATTGATATCACATGAATTATATATAGTTTTTATTTTCAAACTCTTCACAATTATTTTAATAATTATTAATTTATTATTTTAGACTATCCTTATCAATAATCCAATAATTGCTTATTACCAATATATAACTAATCTATCTGTATTTTACATTAAATTAAGAAATAAAATAAATTATTATTTTATCAATTAAATTAAAAGACCTAGTATGCATATTCGAATTACAATGACTTTTCTATAATTACGTTTTATTAAATAATATTTATAATGATTTACTGTTAGTCATGACTTATTAAATAAAATAATTAATTAATTTTATTTATCATGATAAAATATAATTTATAAAAGAAAATTACTGACATATCTAGTGTAAGAATGTAGCACATCTTTATACAATCACAACGACTCAAGAATTATCCAAATCGGACACCGGATGCTCTAGATATCGCCCGAACACTAAAATTATAACAAATAGGTTAAATATGCAATAATAAGATCTAAATTGTAATAATTGAATTTACAAAGGGGTTTAAATGTAATTGTACCTTTATTAGGTTTACAAACGGGTCTGGGCTCCTAACGGGTCAAGTTTAAATTCACAACCCATACCCATTTGACTTAAACCCATAACTGAATTGGGTTTGGGTTTATTAGGTATTAGGTTTAGTGTTATGGGTTTGGGTTTATACATAACTAGAGAGAAGAAGAAAGAATAGAGGGGAGCAGAGGGAGGCGCAGCTGGCCTGCGCAGCCAGCAGAGTTCTCGTGGCGGGGGCGACGATGGGGGAAGAGAAAGAGTTAGAAAGTGGGGAGAGAGAGAAAGAAAGAGAGAAGAAAGAGAGAAAAGAGAAAGAAATAGAGAGAAAGGAGATAGTGGAAAGGGCTGGCCTGGGCGGCGACAAGAGGATCGAGGATGTGGTGGTGGCCACTGGTTGGCTTGGAGAGGAGAAAGGGAGGGATTAGATATGAGAGTGAGAGAGATCAGAAATAGAGAGAGAAATCGACGTGAGAGGGAGAGGGGCATGGTCGCGCCAGGACTGATGGCTGCCAGGCTTGGCCAGCAGCAGCTCTGGCTGCCAGTTAGGTCCTTAGAGATAGGATGAGGAGAGAGGGAGAGAAAAAGTGTAAGAGGGAAAGAAAGAGTTAGTGAAAGAAAAACATATGAGAAAAGAAAGGGAGAGTAAGAAATAAGAGTGAGAGAGAGAAGAAAAAAAAAAGAGAGAAGAAATGGTGATGTGAATAAGTTGGTAGAATTGAGTTGGCTTGGGAAAGAAGAAAAGAGAAAGATTAGGAAAGAAGAAATGTATTAATTAATATTTAATTAATATTAAATAATTGGGTCAAATTTGATTATTTCGGAATGGATCCCAAAATTTCTATAAAATAGCAAATATTAGATGAGGAGTAATGTGAAATTGGATTTAAGAAATTTTGTCTAGTTTGTAAATTAAAATCCTGGAATCGATCGGTAATACCGGTCGACACTGGATTGGCCGGATTTTGGACTAATTCAGAGAAATTTTCAAAAATACTCGAAAGTAGAAAATATGATTTTAATAAACAATTTGAAAATAAATTCTTAATTTTAACTCTGTTCGTAAATTAAAATCCTAAAGCTAATCACCATTATCGGTCAACGCCGAATTCAGAGACTTTCTAAAATAATCCAGAAAAATTTCAGAAAATTCTAAAAAATTCAAAATACTAGGAAATAATATTTGGAACTGAAATTAGTTCAATTTGACTGCTAGAAATATCAAATCTAATTTTTACACTGTATCGAGTACTGATACTCTGCCACGTACATCTAGGGCTGGGGGTTTACACTTCTCCCCACCTTACAAAAAAAAATTCATCCTCGAAATTTCAATTCAGATTAGAGAACAATATTTACAGCTCCTAAAACTTGGATGTTGGGCCTACGATGCTTCTGCTACACTACTCTGATATCTATAACAAACTCGGGGTGAAGAACTACGTCATAAGTCAAGAATAGGGGATTGAAATCAAAAAGCTAAAGAGAAAGTGAGAAGAAAATCAGAATATTCTTGTTGACAATTAAAATTAGGGAATAGAAAGAGTCAAGAAATGGACTTTCAACGAAATAGCATTCTTGTACTTGTAGCTAGAATCCCTAAATTCAGATATAGTTTAATTCTAATCTGAATATGATTGTACTGTTGGTAAGAGTCCGAGTATTGATCGAGGTGGCTACCCACATTAGGTCTGAACCGAGGCTCTGATACCAATTAGTAACGCCCTAATCCTGCAGATACGGGAACGCTAAGGTGACATACATATGAAAGACGAAAATACCCTACATACGTACACTAAGCCTCAGTATAAGGAATAAATACAATATATATAATTATTCTAGCACTAAATAAGTATAAGAATACCTGCAAAAGAGTCAGTGATCATAATAGATATGAAAATAGGGATAAATAAGGAACAGAAACAAATAATAAAGATACTTATGAATCGAAAAGGGTGATGGTCTCAATATAATATCTCAAAAAATATCTGATGCTATAAAATCTCTGAGCTCCAACCTGGACACGTAAACCGAGGGTCATCAAAAAGCGACCTAGTGAGTGGCAAAATGAAGGAATTAATACTATATACTATAATAGTATTTAAAATCACGATATCATATAATACGAGTCTAAATAACAGTGGTACAATATAACATTATACCAACAATCATGTTACAAGAGTATTACATGATAAAAAATAATACACATGTCAATCGGTAAAGTTTAATACATATAAAACTAACAGAATTGTATTATATATATATCATTAAAGCCTTTATAACCATTAAGATGTTATTCATATCAATCTAAATGATAAGATACAGACTTTAGTTATTAATAATATTATCAATTTGTCTAATTAACATGTATCAAGTTTTCATTATGTCATGTCACTGATTAAGCTAATAGTAACAGTAACATGATATGAATATAAACATAAATAATCATGTTGTAGGGTCATGAGTGTACATGAATAGTGTGTCTATAAAGAATACATGAAATACCGAGTATAATAACATGCTGGTAAACAAGAATCATGAAGCTTAACACGGTATAAATATGATGACATGCTACAGTGTTTGTGAATATACAGGAACAATGTCTCTACGAAGAATGTATGAAGTACAACTATACATGTATAATAACGAGATAATAAACAAGATAATCATTATGTTTAATATACTATATACAGACAAGTCATCATGCAAGATAACACGCGGGTTGTGAGCAATAAATAATAATTATACAATAATAACGATCATATCACTCGATATTTTAATCAATCTCTTTCAGTGTCCCATACCACTTGGAGTTCGTACTGGAGCCCACACTCAACCCGAACCCTTCCAAACATGGCATATGGGTACCATTATCTGAACAAGAGAGTAATCAAATATCAAACATTCCAGTTGCCATCATTGTTTATATTATTTAATTATGCTAATTGATAACTTAATGGTCAATAAGCTCTCATCAGGTGGGTGTATCCCGTGCATAACCAGGATTACAGCCTTAAACAGTTCCTTGGCTGCTGAGACCAGGGCCGGCCTGCTAAGACGAAACAAGTAACAAGAAACAGAAGCTCAATGAGCTATATACAGTGGGTAGCCAGAACAACCCATCCCCTGCAGTGGGATATATAATAATTCAGGACATCCACCCGATATGACCTAGTCAACCGTCAATTCTCCCTATCCCCATGTTATATTTATTATATTTAATTACATAGTATATTAGGAATAAGAACAATGTATGTACATGTAATACAATAATAGGACATGAGTTTTGTTGATATTAGGAAACAAGATAACAGAAATTGAGAAACAAGAGATATGAGATTCTAGAAGTGCCCTTCGTGGATTAGATCCATATAGCACTTAGTTTCACACATGGCATATCAATAGCACTCATATCAATCTTATCGATATCAGTAATAGGGAACAATCATGTAATAAGAATACAAGAATATCCATGTAAACGAAATAGTGATCAATGCAACAGGAATATAGAAACAATCAACACATATATACAAGTGAATCTATTTAATAGTAAGATATAAATAAAATGATAATATCTGGTACAACACAGGATCCGTGTAAAATTATACAAGTACATGAAACATAGTGTTTAGTGTAATAAGTGTCTACATCAAAATAATAGTATTCAGTGTACTAGGGTGTTCGTGTAACGGTGATCCTAATACATGTGATAACAGTGATTATGTAATGATGATACAGTACATGAAATAATAGTGTCCGTATAAAAGGGATCAAATACATGAAATAAGTATATGTATCTAGTGTAATAGTGTATCCGTATATCAGTGGTACATGAACATAAAATAATAGTATTCAGTGTAACAGTATCTGTATAATGGTAATAAATAGACATGATATAACAGTGGCCGGTGTGATAGACATTACAGAAACATGTGTCAGTTGGTATATAAACATGATGATTTCATTATTATTACTATAATTGATACCACAAGTGAATTATATATAGGTTTCTGTTTGGACACATATATTGCATAAACATTATTACATTCTTACATATATTCTATAATAAATCATTACAAACTCACTTCTCTTAGTGTCCTAATCCTTGTAGGATGATAAAGAGAAGATAAATATGAATCCTATCCAAACAAACCCAAAAGTTCAAATCATACAGGGATCGACTCAAATTCAGAGAATCTTTAGTCTATCTTATCTGAGGATTGGATTACCAGATAAGATAATACTATAAAAATTCAAAGAAAAAATGAATTTTTGAAGACCCTATTGGGTTCGCTGAGGATAAATGGACAGAGAGAAGATCAACGGATGAGATGAAGCAATTTAGATTCGGATTCAGATTGGATACAGTTTAGCATTTTAATCATAACTTAATTCAAGATGATCTAGAAAGAAGATTTAAAGGGCTACAACTCTTATGTTGATCACTATTTCGAATTCTATCATCCAATAAGTAATATTCAGCAATCAACATGCCAAAAGCTGCAGATCAGAATTCTAGATAAATCAAGTTTGGAGATAAGGAAAAGATTGAAATTCAAAAATAGCCAACTCTTCCTATCTCCCTACGCTCTCCCTTATCACTATTTTCCTATAAATACCTGTATTCATTGAGAGAGAGAGAGTACATGAGAGAGCTGAAAAGCCAGAAAAAGAGAGTTTTGAGCGTTGTAATGTGAGATTGGAGAGGACCAAGGGCTTTGTATTTGATGCTTATTGAATAAAATTCAGAATTCTTCTTCACGATCTTGCAGCGTTCAGTCTAAGTCTTTATTTAATTTTCTCTTTATTTTTTTTGCAATTCTTTTCTTGCATATTTGATTCCATGAAGTTTTCTCTTTTCTTTTATTAGCTTCTTTTGCTTTCAGCATCATTTGAAGGAGGGAGACATCAAGGCAACGATAAGAAACAAGTTTACCGGTTCATCTTCCTCTTCCATTCGTACCAATCTCTTAATTTCTTTTTTTTACTTTGGATAATCAAATCTTCGCAAAAAGGTTAGTATTTCTTTCTTCTTTTGCTTTTTTTTAATATTTTTTATTTTTTAATCTTTTTTATTTATTTTATTTATTTTTTTAGAAAAACTAAAAGAAAACCTATGTTAGCCCTCCCCCACACTTATCTCATGGATTGTCCTCAATGTATGAATGAATGCATAACATGTTACAAGTGTAAGAATGTGAAGGGTAGATAGTACCTGATGACAACGAGTGGATGTCATCCATCATTGTCAAATTAAGAGAAAAAACAAAAGCTATAATACATAAATGGATCCCTAGTATGTATAGAGATCAATCCTGATAAACAGGATCTTCCAGAAGGATTTCTTCCACTTCTGGGCTCAGATACTCACGACATGGTTTTAAACGATGGCCATTTACTTGAAAAGTGGTACCATCTGTGGTATTGTGGACCTCAACTGCACCATGTGGGTGTACCTTATGAACAATGTATGGACTAGTCCAACGGGATTTCAGTTTTCCTAGAAAGAGATGTAGACGGGAATTGTACAGCAAGACTTTTTGTCCTAGCTGAAATTCCTTCCGAGTTATGATCCTATCATGCATAATCTTCATACGATCCTTGTACCGTTTTGAACAATCATATACATCGTTCCTTATCTCTTCAAGCTCATCCAGTTGAAGTTTCCTAGACTCTCCTGCTTTGTCTAGATCAAAATTTAAGCGTTTGATTGCCCAGTATGCTTTATGTTCTAACTCAATAGGAAGATGGCAAGTATTTTCATAAACTAACCTATATGGAGACATTCAAAAAGGAGTTTTGAATGCAGTTCTATATGCCCATAAGGCATCACTCAGGCAAAGAGACCAATCTTTTCTAGAGGTGTTCATAGTTTTCTCTAGAATGGTCTTGATGGCTCGATTGGAAACTTCTACTTGGCCACTAGTCTGTGGGTGGTAAGGGGTGGCTACTCTATGGTTGATGTAATATTTTCTCATTAAGGTTTCAAATGTACAATTGCAGAAATATTTTCCACCATCGCTGATGATTGCATGAGGAAAGCCAAAATGAGAGAATACATTCTCTTTCAAGAAGTTTACCACAACTTTGTGGTCATTAGTTTTACATGCTACCGCCTCTATCCATTTAGAGACGTAGTCAACTGCTACAAGGATATATTGGTATCCATGGGATATAGGAAAGGGATCCATGAAGTCAATGACTCAAACATCGAAGATTTCGACAACTAAGATCTGGTTTAACGACATTTCATTCTGGCTTGCAATCTTCCCTAATCGTTGACAACGATCATATGATTGACAATAGACATGAGCGTCATGAAATAGAGTGGTGCATAAAAATCACATTGCAAAATTTTTGCAGCAGTTTTCTTCCTACTAAAATGACCTCCACTAAAAATGATTTTCTTTGTTACAAAAAAAACGTTTTGAAAAGGAAAATAATACTTTGACTTATTTTTATAAGAAATTAAGTTAATTTTAAGGAATAAGAGAATCATAATTAAGATTTCTTATACTTGGTTGAAATAAGAATATTTGTTTAATTTCTAGAGATAGGAAAAAAATTGAAAATATAATCCAGTCTGTATTTTTACCTTAATAAAATATGCATCTTTTATATACTTACATACTTAGGGTTCAAAAACAAAGATTCTTATGCCTTAAAAGAAAAAGAAGAAAAGAAAAAGAAAAAAAAGAGAGAAGAATATATATATATATATATATATATTATATAGAATAAGAATCCTTTGATTAAGCTGGATTTTTGTGCCTCATAAAGCATGATTATTCACGCCTAAAAGAGGTTCATATCACCAAATAAATCCTTAGTTTTGTGGCCTTATTTGCTCGAGTCCTAAGTCCTTGGGGTGTTTTCTCATCCTGTGCCCTAAACCGTCCGGTTGGGGAGTCACCGACTAAGGCTCATTACATGGGCAAATTAGAAAGCTTAAGAAAACTAAGAAATATTACAACCAGTATATACACAAAAAGGATAAGAGTTAGAGTTGAAGGACCCTTAGTCAAAATATTCACGGTCACAAGATGCATATGACTTAGGGTAAAATAATAGACTAGATGAGAATACAATTTTATTCCTAACCTTAATTGATAACAAATATTTGAATAGAGGCTAAGTCTAGGAATGAATAATTCGATACTCTTATAACTTACAAGTTGCTTAATACTTGTAAAAATACTTCAAATATTTCCTCTTCTTTTCAAAATGTATTTAAAAAATACTAACAAATTATTTTTTTCTTTATGAATTTTGTGGGTGTAATCTACTGAAAACTCTCAGAAGACTACAACTCTTCCTCTAAGGGTAACCTAGAGGTTTAAAAACTTATTGCACATGCTAAGTGCAATCACGTGACCTGTGAAAGTGGTCCAATAAAAACCTTAGGTTAGTTTTGTTTGCTCGAGGACAAGCAAAAGATAAGTGTGAGGGTGTGTTTGGACACATATATTACATAAACATTATTACATTCCTACATATATTCTATAATAAATCATTACAAACTCACTTGTCTTAATGTCCTAATCCTTGCAGGATGATAAAGAGAAGATAAACATGAATCCTATCCAAACAAACCCAAAAGTTTAAATCAAACAGGGATCGACTCAAATTCAAAGAATCTTTAGTCTATCTTATCTGAGGATTGAATTTACCAGATAAGATAAACTATAAACATTTAAAGAAAAAATGAATTTTTGAAGACCGGGTTTTCTGAGAATAAATGGATAGAGAGAAGATCAACAGATGAGATGAAGCAATTTAGATTCGGATTCAGATTGGATACAGTTTAGCATTTTAATCATAACTTTCGCTACCAAATCTCAAATCTAATGATTCAAGATGATCTAGAAAGAAGATTTAAAAGGCTACAACTCTTATGTTGATCACTGTTTTTAATTCTATCATTTGTTAAGTAATATGTAGCAATCAACATGACAATAAGCTGCAGATCAGAATTCTGGATAAATTAACTTTAGAGATATGGGGAAGATTGAAATTCAAAAATAGCCAACTCTTTTTATCTCCCTACGCTCTCCCTTATCACTGTTTTGCTATAAATACCTGTATTCATTAAGAGAGAGAACATGAGAGAGCTGAAAAGCCAAAAAAGAGAGTTTTGAGCGTTGTAATGCGAGATTGGAGAGGATCAAGGGCTTTGTATTTGATGCTTATTGAATAAAATCTAGAATTCTTCTTCACGATCTTGTAGCGTTCAGTCTAAGTTTTTCTTTAATTTTCTCTTTATTTTTTTTTGCTATTCTTTTCTTGCATAGTTGATTCCATGAAGTTTTCTCTTTTCTTTTATTAGATTCTTTTGCTTTCAGCATCGTTTGAAGGAGGGAGACATCAAGTCAACGATAAGAAATAAGTTCACCGGTTCATCTTCCTCTTCCCTTCATACCAATCTCTTAATTTCTTTTTTTTTACTTTGGATATTCAAATCTACGCAAAAAGGTTAGTATTTCCTTCTTCTTTTGCTTTCTTCATATTTTTATGTTTCTTTTACTTTATTCATATTTTTATTTTGCTTTTGCTTTCTTCTACAAGATCTTTATTTATTTATTTATTTTTTAGAAAAGCAAAATTCTAACCTTCATCCAAGGGATTTCTCAACTAGAATAAGATAAAAGTGATTTTTAATAACTAAAATTTAAAGAACAAGTCTTTGTGGATTCGATCCTATAATTGTCAGTACACACTTTGTTAAAAAGATTCTAGCAACTTTAGGTTTCATAACTTGTACGTGATTCAACAACGATAGAGTTTTTCATGAACTTCGAAACGCAAATAGTTTCTATTTCAAACTCTTCACAATCATTATAATAATTACTAATTTAGTATATTAGACTATATTTATCAATAATCCAATAATCGCTTATTACCAATATATAACTAATCTATCTGTATTTTATGTTAAATCAAGAAATAAAATAAATTATTATTTTATCAATTATATTCAAATAAGTAGCATGCATATTCTAATTACAGTGACTTATTAATAATTACATTTTATTAAATAATATTTATAATAATTTACCGTTAGCCATAATTTATTAAATAAAACAATTAGTTAATTTTATTTATCATGATTATATATAACTTATATAAGAAAACACTCACATATCTAGTACAGAAATGTAAACAATCGTTTAGACTTGAGAATCGTCCAAATCGGACACCAGATGCTCCAGATATCGCTCAAACACTAAAATCATAACAAATAGGTTAAATATGCAACAATTAAATTTACAAAGGGGTTTCTATGTAATTTTACCTTTATTAGATTTATAAACTGGTTTGGACTCCTAACGGGTCGGGTTTAGATCTACAACCCATACCCATTTGACTTAAACCCATAATATCAGTTTATTTGGTATTGGGTATAGTGTTAATGGGTTTGGGTTTATACATAATTAGAGAGAGAATGATAGAAGAGAGGGAAGCAGGGGGAGGCAGCTGTTGGCCTGCATGGCCAGCAGGGGCTTCGCAACGGAGGTGGCCTGCGGTGGTGGTCTGGTCGACCACTAACGCTGGGGAAGAGAGAGAAAGTTAGAAAGTGAGGGAGGGAGAGAAAGGAGAGAAGAAAGAGAAAAAAAAAAGAAAAGGAGAAATAGAAGGGAGAGAGTGGAAAGGGCTGGCCAACACTGTACCGCTAGTGGCGGCACCACCTTGACGGTAGCCAAAGGACTGGGGATGCGGTGGTGGCCACTGGTTTGCTTGGAGAGGAGGAAGGGACAGATTATATATGAGAGTGAGAGAGATCAGAAATAGAGAGAGAAAAATTAAAATGAGATGGAGAGGGGGATGGCTGCGCCAGGGCTGGTGGCTGCCAGGCTTGGCCGATGGCATACCTAGCCATCGGTCAAGTCCATAGAGATGAGGTGAGGAGAGAGGGAGAGAGAAAGGGAGAGAGGGAAATAAAGAGTTAGAGAGAAACATTTGAGATAAGATAGGGAGAGAAAGAAATAGAATGTGTGAGAGAGAGAGAAGCAGTGAAACAGAGAGAAGAAATGGCGATGTGAATAAGTCGGTGGATTGAGTTGGCTTGGGGAAGAAGAAAAGAGTAAGATTAGGGAAAAAGAAATGTATTAATTAATATTTAATTAATATTAAATAATTGGGTCAAATTTGACTATTTCAGAACGGTTCCCAAAAATTATGTAAAATAGCAAATATTACGTTGAGAAGTAATATAAAATTAGATTTAAAAAATTCACTCAGTTTTGCAAATTAAAAATCCTTGAATCGATCGGTAATACCGGTCGACACCGGATTGGCCGGAGTTTGGACTAATTCAGAAAAATCTCCAAAAATTTCTGAAAGTAGATAATATGATTTAAAGAACAATTTGAAAAAAAATTCTTAAAATTTAACTCCGTTTGTAAATTAAAAATCTTAAAGTTAATTATCGGTATAGGTCGACACCGAATTCGGAGACTTTCCAAAATAATCCAAAAAAATTCAAAAATTTTAAAATATTCAAAATATTAGGAAATAATATCTGAAACTGAAACCAGTTCAGTCTGACTGCTAGAAATGTCAAATTTAATTTGTACACCGTATCGAGTACTGATACTGTGATACATACATCTAGGGCTGGGGTTTACAATAAACATGTACACATATCGATTCCATCAGTTTCTCTCATCCTAGTGTAAGTTATCTGAATATTAAGATTTATATCCATGGTGATCAATTTATGGGGATTAACATGTATTTATAACAGGAGGAACATGTTTGATACAGGAGTACAGGACCTTTGGGAGTATAACATGATAGCAAGTGTCAAGTCCCCATAAAAGTGATAATCATGAGATAGATAATTAACAAGTCAGTGTCATGGTGCAGAGTGAAATATACAGGGCAAGTAAAAAATAGGATCATACTAAATCATTTCAAACTCTTCACAACCATAATAAAAATAATAATTAAATTATTAAATAGATAGGCGGAGCTAGTAAAGTTGAAGCGTAACTATGAAACACCCGGATTATTAAACTCTGGGTTAATATCATTTATCGTAAATTCTTATGATTTTTAAATTAATTATTTTTGTATTAAATAATATTTGGTAATTCATTGTGAAAATCCGGAATGGATTTAAGCTTTTATAATTCATACCGGATTAATTAAAATGAAAAATATATAGAAATACACGGATGTATATACTGCATGAAATACTCATATAAATACGGGGTATTGGTACTTAATTCTAAAGAGGGATTTGAGAAATAAAAAAATGAAAGAAAAAGAAAATGAAAAGAAAATAAAATAAGATTTGATTGATGGAGTATGGAAAGTATGAGGTGAGGGGAGTAGGTGGGAGTAGGTGGGGGGAAAAAAGAGATAAAAACACTCATCTCCCTCTCTCTCTCTCTCACACTCACTCTCATCTTCTCTCTCTCTCTCTCTCTCACCCTCTCTGGGGTGTGACCGGCGGCACGCCGGAGGCCGGCCAGCGCCAGCGTGGGCGGCAGTGGGGGGAGCACCAGTCCCCTACCCATCTCTCTCTTTCTCTTCCTCTCTTTCTCTTAGGCCCCGCCGGCGGCGACGCCGAAGCGCGACCGGTGGCCGGCGAGGCGGCCGCGCAGGCGTAGGCGCAACGGCGGGTGCGGGCGCGGTTGCAGGCGCCGCAAGGGGCAAGCAGCAGACGGCTGCTGCGGCGTCTGCTACTGTGTTTTGGGTTAAAAACCCAAACGGGTTTGGGTTTCGGGTTCAACCCAAACCCTACCCGTTATGCACTCAAACCCGACCCAATAAGATAAAATTTCATTTTAGCCCCTGTGAGATTGAAAAATTATTTTGGAGCCCTGAAAAATTACAAACAGCCCCTGAAAATTTTCAGTTATTACGTATCTAACCTTTTGTATTGATTTTGGTTTCTGAACGATATCTTGGCCATCCGAAGTCAGATTCGGATGATTCTTGAGCCGTTATGATCATGAAAACGAGAGCTACACATCTTGCGTATCAGTATATGGTATTGGGTGTTCAAAATTTATCGGTATACCCGGTGAGTGGAAGTCCTAACTCAAGTCTAATTTTCCCCAATTTAGAAATAATTGTTAATTGAAAAATTATTGATAATATTGATTCATTGGAACTAAGAGATTATATCATTAAATTGATGATTGTAGCAGTTATTGTAAAAGTGAATCGGTGTTATGGAACCAAAATCCAAATAGGGTATCCGAATAATGAATCACGGATATGTTACATATGTGTGTGTGAGAACATAATACATTATGATATCAAATTGAGAATTATTATTTAAAGTTTGTATAACATGACCATTAAGAGCCTGTAAGTGTATAAAAATGGTTGCGCATAGACATATGCCACATAAGTTATGTGTTTGTGGAATTCTGAGCATCGTGTATATGTTATGAGTAATTACTAGAATTAAGAACTGAATAATTAAACGTTGGACTTTGATAAAAATGGTTAAGTATAAATCTTCAGCTAATACCATCTATCCGTCTGTGATGAATATTGAAGTTACTTAACCTGAAAATCGTTAAGTGGGTAAAGTCTACCCATGATTCCTTAAAACACTGTATTACATGTGTATTAACTAGTAAGATAAGAATGATGGTTTGTAAGTGAAGATTGATATTATATGCAAGTGATATTCAATTCATTACGAAATTTGTAGTTATGGATAATAATAATCGGACGGTGGTTGGTTAACACTGGTGTGCCCGATGAGTAGACTAAACAGTGATAATAGGAAATCGATTACAGATCATGAATGTTTATTTATTAATAAGAGATAACTAGAAATCAGTTAAGATAAAAGATCACTTGAGACTCATCAATCATGACTGGATAATTATAGAATTGGTTATATTGATACTGGTATAAGCAGAATCCAAAGTTGATATTAGGATTGAACTAAGCAAATGAAATTAGAAATTATCTTTGAGTAACTCGATGTAACCGTGATATAGAAAACTCTGTAAATTGGGATATAGGTAATTGATGCAGTATGATAAAAATAGTGTACTGATTAAACTATTGAAGGTTTTGTTAATATTGATTACTCGGATGGGATCGGGACATTTTGGTTAATTAGCAATTGTGAACGTGAACCGACAATGATGGAACTGATCAAAGTAATTGATAATGAACTAAATTAGAGCAACTAAATTCCTAACACTACTAGACATGCTTGATAAATAAATTGAACATCAAAAACTTATTGTTAAGCCAAGTACACGGGATACTCAAATATTATGTAGTATGTTGAGTATTAATCTTGCAAATAGTATTTTCGTATTTCTTGTATTTTATGATATATACGCTGTGAAAGTGATTTTGTGTATCAACTTGCACACTTGAGGCATCAAAGGTTAGCTGATGGCCTACATATTATATATATCGATTAGGTTGTTAATCGGTAGCAACTGAAAGCAATTTGAGGGATAAATAACTAAGATTCATCGAACCTGATGAGAAGTGAAAAAATAAAATCTTCAAATTAGAACTCGTAAGTAGATATCGTACTTTTAGCGATTATTGATTATTAATGAACAACTACTGAATAAGATCAAATCTGATGATTATCAGATAATGGGTGACCGATGATGGTGTATAAGTATCAAGTGAGTAATTAAACTGGTGAAAATCTGTTAGAGTCAGTATTGAGTAAATTTAACAACTTAATATTAAGTATATCGATTATGAAGGATAATTCGATATCAATAAAATAAATACCGATAGTATTGAACTAGTATTTTGGTATACCTACTCTATACACCGGAGACTTTTAGGCATTCTTGTAAGTGATTTAGCAGAACATCAGAATCCACTATTAAGCTTGGAAGTCACATCTTTATAGTGACACTGAATATATCTAACCGGTAAGAGTTAGATAATTACCTTAATAATTGAAAGTTAGTAATACAGACGAAAGATTAAGCGTTGTGTCAATGAGATTAGTAACTCAGTATTGGTAAGTAATATGTGTATGTGTACGCATGAATATATGTGTGTGGTTTGATTCATATGCGAATGCAGATGACGATTTGGCTAGTAAATGACTGTATGGTTTGGAACCCGAAGATAGAAGTAAGCAACAACAAAGCATGTTATATAGAAATCAATAGCGTTAACACCAGTATTGGTGGAACCTGGGATAAATTTGGGCTGTACCATAAAAGTATTAAAACCAGTCCTTACTTGAAATAAAGGATAATTATGATATCAAAAGTGTAATAATTTATTAATATCAGAATTGTCGTGTAACTATCACTTGTATCAGAAGTAATGAGAAGATTCTGAATTAAATTAAGTTGTAACTAATAAACAGTTTATTTGAGGATAAAAGAGGTAAATGATGACAAATCCTGAATGTTAAATTAAATGATAAAAGGTGAATAAGTATTATGATTAGGAAAAGCGAATACTGGTACTATGAATTAGAACTTGACCGGTATGATATTGGGGATCATTAAGTTGAATGCTTTATGTGTGTGTTTGGTACCTCTTAAATATGATAAGAATTCTCGAAACTAACGAATTAAGAATTGAAATCGCATGAACTTGACTGTGTCACATCGGTAAGTATGTGAATGCCTTTGTGATAAGAAATGTGCATAAGTAAGTATTATTGTTATTTATTGTAATGGAGGAAGCGACCGGGTTTAACCGGAGGTGACCGAAGGGGAGTATTGCTGTTATTTATTGTAATGGAGGAAGGGACCGGGTTTAACCGGAGGTGACCAAAGGGGAGTGTTGTTGTTATTTATTATTTCGGAGGAAGGGTCCAGGTTGAACCAGAGGTGATCGAAGGAGAGTATTGATATTCGGTATCTGGATATGATTGTTTATGATATCCGGTATATGGATATGATTGTTTATGATATCCGGTATATGGATATGATTGTTTATGATATCCGAATTAAGGATGTTAATAGGTATGGTATCTAGTATATGCATATGATTGTTGTGGATATCCGGTATATGGATATGATTGTTATGATATTCGAATTATGGATGTTAATAGGTATGATACCTAGTATATGCATTTGATTGTTGATGCTATCCGGTATATGAATATGATTGTTATGATATCCGAATTATGGACATTAATAGGTATGGCACCAAGTATATGCATATGATTGTTGATGCTATCCGGTATATGGATATGATTGTTATGATATCCGAATTATGGATGTTAATAGGTATGGTACCTAGTATATGCATATGATTGTTTATGATATCCGGTATATGAATGTGATTGTTTATGATATCTGAATTAAGAATGTTAATATGTATGGCACCTAGTGTATGCATATAGTTGTCTATGATATCGGGTAAATAGATTGTTGTGACATCCAGTATATAGATGGGAGTATCTTGTATTTCTTCATGTATGAACACAATTATAATTGGATACTATCATGAGTAGTGTGTGATATCATATGTATTGTAATACCCGTTTCCGAAATACGTACTAAGTTGCGTATTCTGATTTTCGATCGTATTTTTCGATTTACTTCCCGTATTTGACCAATTTCAATTTCAAATATCATTTTCTAATATATTAGATTTTAGGTGAATTTCTGGAATTTTCTAGAATTAAAATGAATTTCTTCAAAACCGGTGTCGACCAGTATCGCTGATCGATTCCTGGAATTTTAATTCCCAAACAGTTAAGAATTTCAAGAGAATCTTTTAGACATTATTTCTTAGAATGACATTTCTTATCTAAATACTTTTTTTTAGAATTTTATAAATTTATGAAAATTCCAACGGAGTCGGTAGTTAACTGATTCCGGGAATTTTAGTTCCAAAACTATAAAGTATTTCTTCAAACGGATTTCACTATACGTCTTCTTATATTATTCTTGATTTTTGGTAAAAATTACGAGTCGTTCCGAGATACTTGAATTTCGGACGATTTCGGTATTTTCCGAAATGTTTTCCGCATTCTCGATTTAAACCCGGGAATCAGTGTTTTCAATATTTTCATTTTTCAAAATTAAGAAAATATCTTTTCTTTTACAAATTCTTTTCCTTTTTCTTTTTCCTTTTTCTTTCCTTCTTTCCTTCCACCAACTTCCCAAAATATCTTCTCCTCCAAAATATCTAAAAATCCCACCCACTTCCTCATTAATGCCTTCATTAACTCTTCATCTCCATGGCCGGCCACCATTGGCCAAGGGAGACAACCCCATCCTCCCCTATTTGCACAAAACCCCTCTCCAATTCTTTAATTTCATCCCCTTTACAAAAATCAAATCCTATATAAACTTTCCTTTACAATTCTTTTCTCTTTTTTCACTTCTCCATCTCAATCCCTAACTCCCAACCACCTCAAAGCCTTCACCATCTTCTTCTCAAGCTACCACACTCTTGGTTTTGGATCGCATCTCACTTCGTCGGAGGTATCGCCAAAGACCTAGTTGGTGACATCGTCGGCAAACGATCCTTCAAGACTCGTAGAACCTTCAAATAACCTTTCCTTGTGAGTATTTTTACTCACCAAGACTAGATCACTTCTTTGTGTACATGTGAAGATCATTCATATACACTTGTGTCATAAAAATCCCATTTTTAGACCAACAAACAACCATCTGAAATTCTGTTCTGTTTTCTGTTTTCTCCAGGATTAGTCGACTTGACCTAGAGACAAGTCGACTAACCCACTTTAGTTGAAACGTAGCTTTTCTGATTTTCACAGTTTTAGTCGACTAACCCATTTTTACCAGTCGACTAGACCCCCCTAGTCGACTACATTTTGACCCCTAGTCGACTAATTTTCCTTGAACCAAAAAATTACCAACTCTCGGCTCTAGTCGACTTATCCCAAATTATTAGTCGACCAGAGACCTCTAGTCGACTATACATAGTACCCTAGTCGACTAACATGTCCCGGAAATTAATCCCAACTTTTTATATCACAGATTTAGTCGACTTGCGTACCCGTTAGTCGACTTATAGTTCACCAAGTCGACTACCCTTCCAACCCAAGTCGACTACCAAACTCTCTGGAAAACCACTTTAGTCGACTCCTGCGGACTATTAGTCGACTGAAGACCCTTATTAGTCGACTAATCTCCCACCTAGTCGACTAATTCTGACTATTTAACTTAGTTGTTTCCTTTTCTGATTTTGGACTTTAACCTCTATGCATGTGATACTTTGTTCATGTTTATGCTTCATAATCGATACCTCATGACATATTACTTGTTGGATCTCACCACTTATACTCCATGACTTGTTACCATGTATTTTCATGTTAGGACTTGTTAATTAATATATACATCTCCACCTTATCATGCCATCACTTACATCAAGCATGATAGACTCGACTTTTGTATAAAATAGACCAATTTACATTGGGTCCGGGGGAAGACATGCGGATATCGATGTGTTCGTGTTTACAGTGGCTTTTAGGAGTGTTGTGCAACCCATGTTCCGGTCTAACCTGTGGGCCTCCAGGGGACCGAGGGGAGTGCTTGCTCCCTTTATTTCTGGTACCATCATGAAAAGGGCATACATAAGTCCCTCCAGTTGAGCCTAGCGGCTGGCTTCCGTCACCAAGCAACGGAACAATCAATGGCCGTTATCCCGAGTATGTACGGGGTCCACTGTAAACATAGTTCGTCGATACAACCGCTGATTTCCAACAACAACCTTGTATTACTATGATATGGATCTATGTGCACTGGGACGCTGGACCACATAGCTAGATATCCGAGTAAAACAAGTAATAATAATAAAATGTTAATTGTAGATCTATTATACGACTTTATCTATTCATGCTTTTCATATCTGTTAGTTGATATACTTGTATAGTCCCATCTTACTTGTACTCGTCCCTTAGCCACTTGGCTGCAGCCATCTATTGTTTATATGTCTTGATTCCTTGGATTTGCATATTCAGATTCCGAGACCTGGAACGAAGTGGATCCTTCCACGGAAGATCAGGCATACTTCAGTGAGCAGGCTGACCAGCTCTAGTTCCCTCGTGCCGTACTCCTCTTTTTGGCTCACGAGTCTCCATCTCTTACGTGAGCATCTTGTGTATATGTTTGTATATATCCTTTTGGACTTGGATATGATAAATAACACTTGTAAAGTGTATTACTTTATCATAATTTGTATAACTTTGTACTTGTATCTTGTATATTGGCCTATGAATACACCACGCTTTGTGTTGTACTCTGTTTCCTTATTGTACTTTTATGCTTAGCGTATATACGTGGGGGCTTCTTCTGACCTACGTATATACGTCGCAGTGACGTCCCCGTATCCGTGAAATCGGGGCGTTACAGGTTGGTATCAGAGCCTAGGCTCTCAAACCTAAAGTACAATCAAGTGGCAAATTCTAGTAATTTGCTTATGCCAACTACAATGTACAAAGTTATAGAGTCCTTCTTGCTCCCTTCATTGATCAATTCCTTCGTATCCTAAACTCCTTTCAATTGTTTCCAATTCCAGTTATCATACGGTATGGAGAGACGATCGGGTCGTAACAACATCGGGCAGGTGCCCAATGGACCCGTAGGAGGAGAGAATGCTGATGTCCTGAGAATCATTCAGACTATGGTGGAAAACCAACAACAGCAGATGCAGAACCAGCAACAGCAGATGGAAAATCAGCAGCAGCAGACCGAGCTCCTTTGACAAGAGTTAGCAGCCCCGAAGGAACAGAAGCCCGGGAATGTATCGGACTTCAGAAGACTACAGCCTGCTATATTCACGGGGAGCGAGAAACCATTGGAGGCGGAGCAATGGTTGACGGACACGACAGACCTACTAAATGCAGCCCGTGTCCCGAAGGAGAACCAAGTTGAAGTCGCCAAGATTCAGCTTAAAGACATAGCTCGGACTTGGTGGCTTGCAGAGGAGGCCCGCTTGGAGAGACCTATCTCTTGGGATACGTTCTCCAAGAGTTTCTACAGCCGCTTTTTTCCTGCTACAGCGCAGAAAGATATGGAGGAGCAATTCATCAGACTCCAGCAGGGGAACAAGTCCGTGGACGAGTATGCCGCGGAGTTTCTCAGATTGAGCCGCTTCGCGCCATATATGGTGACGGACGAAGAGAAGAGAGCAAGCAGGTTTCAGCAGGGCCTGCAGTTGGACTTACAGGCCTTCTTGATGTCTCAACAGATGAAGACCTATTCTGAGGTTCTCACCGTCGCTCGAGAGGTAGAGCGGGTGTTACAGAGGAAGCAAGAGAACCAGGCCATGAAGAGGCCGTTTGTACCCATGGGAAGAGGGGGCCCATTTAGAGCAGCGAAGATTCAGAGGCAACCTTTCAGACCGGCTCCTTACCAGACAGCCCAACCATCTACCTTCTGCAACTTCTGTCTGAAACCAGGACACACTCGAGCAAATTGCCGTAGAGCAAATGGGTGGTGCCTGATATGTGGTTCCAGAGATCATTCTATAGGGGCTTGTCCACACAGGAGATTGGAGATAGCCAACCAGACCTTGCCATTACTTCCAGGACCGAGTGGACAGCGGGCAGTACCAGGGCCACTTGGGCAGAGAAGCCAGGGACCGGTGATGAGGAGAGCACCCTTCCTCCACAGCATGTCATTCGCCCAGTACAGAGAGGAGGTAGGACGTCAACAGGGCGTGGCAGAGGTCAGGCTTACAACTTGACGGAAGCAGAGGCTGAGGCTTCAGAGGAGGTGATTACAGGTAACATCAGAGTTCATGCAAAGCCTGTTCTCGCTTTATTTGATTCGGGTGCATCCCACTGTTACATCTCAGATAAATTTGTGGCTTTACATTCAATACCTGTTAAGGTTTTAGACCACAATTGGGAGATAAGTACAGGGAATGGAGTAGTTATATCTTCCCGAGTTTGTACTGACTGTCCAGTAGAACTATGTGATAAGGTCTTAGCCATAGATATGCTCGTACTAGACACCAAAGGGTACGACGTGATCTTAGGCATGACCTGGCTCAGTCAGTACTATGCTGTGATTGATTGTAGGGAGAAGAAGATCAAGTTTAGAATTCCACTTCAACCAGAGTTCCAGTTTAGTGGAGAAGTGAAGACCACCAAGGGAAAGTCTCAGATTACTTCTTCGGAGGTTCAGAAGCAGAAGGTGCCGGTGTGGGATGAATTCCCGGAGGTGTTTGCTGAGATCACAGGACTGCCACCTGTCAGGATGATTGAGTTCTCCATCGAGACTATTCCAGGAGCAGCACCTATATCCAAGGCTCCGTACAGGATGGCACCGACGGAGTTGGAGATCCTGAAGAAGCAGCTGCAGGAGTATTCAGATAAGGGAGTGATTAGGCCAAGTACTTCACCATGGGGAGCTCCAGTACTGTTGGCCAACAAGAAGGATGGTAGTAAGAGACTTTGTATTGATTACAGGGAATTGAACAAGGTCACCATCAAGAACAGGTATCCCCTTCCCAGGATTGATGATCTATTTGATCAGCTTAATGGAGCCCGTGTGTTCTCCAAATTGGATTTACAGTCGGGTTACCACCAGCTGAGGGTGAAGAAGGAGGACATACCGAAGACGGCATTCAGGACCTGATATGGCCACTATGAGTTTCTTGTTATGCCTTTCGGAGTCACTAATGCCCCTGCAGTGTTTATGGACTTGATGAACCGAGTGTTCTCGCCCTTCTTGGATCAGTTTGTTGTTGTTTTCATCGACGACATCTTGATCTATTCAAAGAACAATAGGGAGCATGCTGAACACTTGAGGATTGTGTTGCAGACACTTCAGCAGGAGCAGCTTCATGCCAAGAGAAGTAAGTGTGAATTCTGGCTGGACAGTATAGCATTTCTTGGACATATGGTGTCAGCAGAAGGTATCTCAGTTGATCCGAGCAAAGTCCAGGCAGTAAAGGATTGGCCAGTTCCGAGGACGGTGACGGAGATAAAGAGTTTTCTTGGACTAGCTGGATATTACAGACGTTTCATCCAGGATTTCTCTCGGATTGCAGCTCCGTTAACCCAGCTCACCCGGAAAGGAGTAAGGTATATTTGGACAGAGGAGTGTGATGCAGCCTTCGAGCAGTTGAAGCAGAAGCTCATTTCAGCTCCTATCTTGAGAACTCCCTCAGGGAGAGGAGGGATGGTCATCTTTAGTGATGCATCAGGTAAAGGCCTGGGGTGTGTGCTTATGCAACATGATCATGTGATAGCATATGCATCTAGGCAATTGAAGCCTCATGAGAGGAATTACCCAACTCATGACTTGGAGTTGGCGGCAGTGATCTTTGCCTTGAAGATTTGGAGGCACTATCTTCTGGGAGATAAAGTGCTGATATATACAGATCACAAGAGCCTCAAGTATATCTTTTCACAGAAAGAGTTGAACATGAGGCAGAGGCGGTGGTTGGAACTGATGGCAGACTATGACATTGACTTGCAATATCATCCAGGCAAGGTCAATACAGTTCCAGATGCCCTGAGCAGGATGCCAGAGAACAGAGTGTTAGTCCAAATCACTCAACAGAAGGAGTTGATTCAGGACTTTATCAGATTGGACTTGATGGTGGTTCGAGGAGCTGAGAAGACAGGACAGCTTATGACCTTGCAGATCCAGTCTTCATTGATAGAAGAGATCAAGGAAGCTCAGAAGAAGGACCCCAGACTTCAGACATTCAGAACTCAGGTAGAGGCTGGATTGAGGACGGATATCTGTATTCGTCCGGATGGTGCATTGTACTTTGGAGGTAGGCTTTGTGTTCCCCAAGGGGAAGTTAGACAGAAGATTTTGGAGGAAGCACACAGTTCAGCCTATTCTATACATCCAGGAGGAAACAAGATGTACCAGGACTTGAAGAAGCACTTTTGGTGGAATGCCATGAAGAGAGAGATAGCTCAGTTTGTAGCTAAGTGCTTGGTGTGCCAGCAAATAAAGATTGAGCATCAGAGATCAGCTGGGCTTCTTCATCCTTTGCCAATACCTGAATGGAAGTGGGAGCACATCACTATGGACTTTGTCACGGCATTACCTCGTAGTCCCAAAGGTAATAATGCTGTGTGGGTTATCATTGATCGTCTCACCAAGTCAGCTCATTTCATACCATTCAGGGTGGGTCAGACTACAGAAGTTCTGGCAGATAAGTATGTGAAGGAGATAGTTCGTCTGCATGGAGTTCCAGTCAGTATTGTATCCGATAGAGATACCAGATTCAGATCTCATTTCTGGGAGAGTCTCCAAGAGAGTCTGGGAACTCGTCTGAAGTTCAGTACAGCCTATCATCCTCAGACAGACGGACAATCTGAGAGGACCATCCAGATCCTCGAGGACATGCTTAGAGCCTGCATGATTGAGTTCAGGGGTTCATGGGAAGATCATCTTCACTTGGCTGAGTTTTCTTATAACAACAGTTATCAGGCAAGTATTAAGATGGCGCCTTTTGAGGCACTATATGGGAGGAAATGCAGGTCACCGATTTGTTGGGATGAAGTCGGTGAGAGGAGTCTATTGGGGCCAGAGATTTTGATCCAGACCACAGAGAAAGTTAGAGTTATCAGAGATCATCTCAAGGCAGCTCAGAGTCGGCAGAAGAGCTGGGCAGATTTGCAGAGGAGGCCATTGGAATTCGGAGTTGGAGATCATGTGTTCTTGAAGATTTCACCTACCAAGGGAGTAATCCGGTTCGGCACTCGTGGGAAACTAAGTCCGAGATATATCGGCCCATTCGAGATATTGGATCGAGTGGGAGATGTGTCTTATCGATTGGCGTTGCCGCCATCGTTGGACGGAGTTCATAATGTTTTCCACGTGTCTCAGTTGAGGAGGTATGTTAAGGATGACAGCCATATTTTGGATCATTCCGAGCTGGAGCTACAACCGGATTTATCATATCAGGAGCAGCCAATGGCCATCTTGGATAGGAGTGTGAAGACACTGAAGAACAAAGCCATACCTTTAGTGTTGGTATCTTGGAACCGCCATGCGCCAGGAGAGGCCACTTGGGAACGAGAGGACGTCATCCGAGAGCGTTATCCTCAACTCTTCTCATCTTGATTGGTTAGACTCTTTCCTTTACACTTTTCTATTTGTTATCTCTCATCCTAGCCTTATCTATCTGTTACCATTCCTGTTACCCTTCACCTTATGAAATTTCGAGGACGAAATTTTTGTAAGGTGGGTAGATTGTAATACCCCGTTTCCGAAATACGTACTAAGTTGCGTATTCTGATTTTCGATCGTATTTTTCGATTTACTTCCCGTATTTGACCAATTTCAATTTTAAATATCATTTTCTAATATATTAGATTTTAGGTGAATTTCTGGAATTTTCTAGAATTAAAATGAATTTCTTCAAAACCGGTGTCGACCAGTATCGCTGATCGATTCCTGGAATTTTAATTCCCAAACAGTTAAGAATTTCAAGAGAATCTTTTAGACATTATTTCTTAGAATGACATTTCTTATCTAAATACTTTTTTTTAGAATTTTATAAATTTATGAAAATTCCAACGGAGTCGGTAGTTAACTGATTCCGGGAATTTTAGTTCCAAAACTATAAAGTATTTCTTCAAACGGATTTCACTATACGTCTTCTTATATTATTCTTGATTTTTGGTAAAAATTACGAGTCGTTCCGAGATACTTGAATTTCGGACGATTTCGGTATTTTCCGAAATGTTTTCCGCATTCTCGATTTAAACCCGGGAATCAGTGTTTTCAATATTTTCATTTTTCAAAATTAAGAAAATATCTTTTCTTTTACAAATTCTTTTCCTTTTTCTTTTTCCTTTTCTTTCCTTCTTTCCTTCCACCAACTTCCCAAAATATCTTCTCCTCCAAAATATCTAAAAATCCCACCCACTTCCTCATTAATGCCTTCATTAACTCTTCATCTCCATGGCCGGCCACCATTGGCCAAGGGAGACAACCCCATCCTCCCCTATTTGCACAAAACCCCTCTCCAATTCTTTAATTTCATCCCCTTTACAAAAATCAAATCCTATATAAACTTTCCTTTACAATTCTTTTCTCTTTTTTCACTTCTCCATCTCAATCCCTAACTCCCAACCACCTCAAAGCCTTCACCATCTTCTTCTCAAGCTACCACACTCTTGGTTTTGGATCGCATCTCACTTCGTCGGAGGTATCGCCAAAGACCTAGTTGGTGACATCGTCGGCAAACGATCCTTCAAGACTCGTAGAACCTTCAAATAACCTTTCCTTGTGAGTATTTTTACTCACCAAGACTAGATCACTTCTTTGTGTACATGTGAAGATCATTCATATACACTTGTGTCATAAAAATCCCATTTTTAGACCAACAAACAACCATCTGAAATTCTGTTCTGTTTTCTGTTTTCTCCAGGATTAGTCGACTTGACCTAGAGACTAGTCGACTAACCCACTTTAGTTGAAACGTAGCTTTTCTGATTTTCACAGTTTTAGTCGACTAACCCATTTTTACCAGTCGACTAGACCCCCCTAGTCGACTACATTTTGACCCCTAGTCGACTAATTTTCCTTGAACCAAAAAATTACCAACTCTCGGCTCTAGTCGACTTATCCCAAATTATTAGTCGACCAGAGACCTCTAGTCGACTATACATAGTACCCTAGTCGACTAACATGTCCCGGAAATTAATCCCAACTTTTTATATCACAGATTTAGTCGACTTGCGTACCCGTTAGTCGACTTATAGTTCACCAAGTCGACTACCCTTCCAACCCAAGTCGACTACCAAACTCTCTGGAAAACCACTTTAGTCGACTCCTGCGGACTATTAGTCGACTGAAGACCCTTATTAGTCGACTAATCTCCCACCTAGTCGACTAATTCTGACTATTTAACTTAGTTGTTTCCTTTTCTGATTTTGGACTTTAACCTCTATGCATGTGATACTTTGTTCATGTTTATGCTTCATAATCGATACCTCATGACATATTACTCGTTGGATCTCACCACTTATACTCCATGACTTGTTACCATGTATTTTCATGTTAGGACTTGTTAATTAATATATACATCTCCACCTTATCATGCCATCACTTACATCAAGCATGATAGACTCGACTTTTGTATAAAATAGACCAATTTACATTGGGTCCGGGGGAAGACATGCGGATATCGATGTGTTCGTGTTTACAGTGGCTTTTAGGAGTGTTGTGCAACCCATGTTCCGGTCTAACCTGTGGGCCTCCAGGGGACCGAGGGGAGTGCTTGCTCCCTTTATTTCTGGTACCATCATGAAAAGGGCATACATAAGTCCCTCCAGTTGAGCCTAGCGGCTGGCTTCCGTCACCAAGCAACGGAACAATCAATGGCCGTTATCCCGGGTATGTACAGGGTCCACTGTAAACATAGTTCGTCGATACAACCGCTGATTTCCAACAACAACCTTGTATTACTATGATATGGATCTATGTGCACTGGGACGCTGGACCACATAGCTAGATATCCGAGTAAAACAAGTAATAATAATAAAATGTTAATTGTAGATCTATTATACGACTTTATCTATTCATGCTTTTCATATCTGTTAGTTGATATACTTGTATAGTCCCATCTTACTTGTACTCGTCCCTTAGCCACTTGGCTGCAGCCATCTATTGTTTATATGTCTTGATTCCTTGGATTTGCATATTCAGATTCCGAGACCTGGAACGAAGTGGATCCTTCCACGGAAGATCAGGCATACTTCAGTGAGCAGGCTGACCAGCTCTAGTTCCCTCGTGCCGTACTCCTCTTTTTGGCTCACGAGTCTCCATCTCTTACGTGAGCATCTTGTGTATATGTTTGTATATATCCTTTTGGACTTGGATATGATAAATAACACTTGTAAAGTGTATTACTTTATCATAATTTGTATAACTTTGTACTTGTATCTTGTATATTGGCCTATGAATACACCACGCTTTGTGTTGTACTCTGTTTCCTTATTGTACTTTTATGCTTAGCGTATATACGTGGGGGCTTCTTCTGACCTACGTATATACGTCGCAGTGACGTCCCCGTATCCGTGAAATCGGGGCGTTACATGTATATGGGGTAGGTGTAATATTGAACTGTAACTAATCTAGTGAGTAACATTAGGCTCTCCGAGGGTTGTGTTGTGACCATGGTTATATATGAAATACGAAAATGTTACAAACTGGAAACAGGAGAGGTGATTATAAGAGACTAACGAGTAGGTCAAGTATTATAAAATCATTGAGATTGTATGTTAATGAAATATGGTCATGTGTACCCTAAGAATACATATAGAAAGTATCAGATAATAGAAAGAGTATATGATTCATAAGCTACAGTATCAACCATAAGTAGAAAGTATTGAAACTGATTTTTGACATTGCTCAATTGCATAATACTTGAAGTACAATGATAGTATAATACAAACTCTATTTTGAATGACTTCACTCACTGAGCTGTTGAGCTCACCCCATCACAGATTGATATTTTCAGGTCATGGCAAGGCGAAAGTCTGACTTAGAGCTGCAAGGATGTTCTCTTAAGATAAACGTATGTACTTGTAGAATGTGAATTTTTTTGTAAACTCTGATATTATTAGTTACTGTGAGTTAGAATATTATATCAGTGAAGCACTCTTCTGTATATGTTTATTTGATGGACCTTGGGGTGAACTATATGATGAAAATGAGATTTATAAGTAGGCTGATGTTAGCCGAAATCTAAATTATTGTATTGAGATGGAGTCTATAAGAGGAGATACTGCCGAAATTTCTTTAGTATATTCTGATTTATGAGCAATAAGGTTGATGATTATGGATTTTGAGGTAGTTAAACCTGGGACCGTTACAACTAGGTCATGTCCGTAGTGCATAACTAGGCACACGATAGAGCTAAGCTCCTGACGAAGTTAGCATGCAGCACCAGGTGCAAACGCGCTCAGCGAGGCTGACACTCACGCGAAGATAGCACATGAACGCTTACGCACACGGCGGAGCCACACTCGTGGCGAAGCTAAACGCATATTGTTAAGTAAGCGTATGAACACTTTGCTAATGCTCAATGAGAAGCCACGCTCACGGTGAAGTAAGCGTATGAATGCGTTGCTAATATTGGTGGCGAAGTTATGCTCGGCCGGAGCTAGCGGTAAAACGCTGAGCGCTAAGCTTACCTGCCAGGCGAAGCTAGTAAAACCTGAAGGTTATCCCGAAGGCTGAATAAAAGCCTGAGGGCTAAAGATGACTAAGGTTGACCAATCAAATAGTAATCCAGTGGTAAAAGTGCAATACCTGCCTAGGGTTGCCCAGAGGCAAAATTAAAATGACGTGGAAACTGTTGGAATCCTAATGGAGTTAATCATGTGAAGCGCGAGGAGAGAGAGAGAGAAAGAGAGAGAGAAAGAAAGAGAAAGAGGGGATGAGGTGCACGCGAACAACCGAGGGGGCGACTGCCGACGGCCAAGGGAGGAGGTGTAACGGCCCCAGGTTAATTACCTCGAAATTTCCATGATCATCAACCTTATTACTCGATAATTAAGATATACTAAAGAAATTTCGGCTAACATCAGCCTACTTATAGATCTCATATTCATCATATAGTTCATCCCAAGGTCCATCACATAAACATATACAGAAGAGTGCTCCCATGATATACTATTCTAACTCATGGTGACTAATAACATCAGAGTTTACATCCTACAATAAGTACATACATTATCTCAGGAGAACATCCTTGCAGCTCTAAGTCGAACCTTCGCCTTGCCGTGACCTGAAAATATTCAATCTGTGGTGGGGTGAGCTCAACAGCTCAGTGAGAGAAGTCATTCAAAATAAAGTTATATGATACTACCATTGTACATCAAGTATTAAACAGTTGAGCAACATCAAAGAAATTCAGTTTCGATATTTTCTACTTATGGTTGATACTGCAGCTTATGAATCATAGACTCTTTCTTTTATCTAATGCTGTCACTATGTATTCTCTTGTGTACACGTGACCAATATTTCATTAACATATAATCTCAATGATTTTGCACTACATGACCTACTCGTTAGTCTCTTATAATCACCTTTCCGGTTTCCCGTTTGTAACATGTTCGTATTTCATATATATGTAGTCATGATCACAACACGACTCTTAGAGAGCCTAATCTTACTCACTAGATTAGTTGAAGTATGGTTCAATATTGCCTTCCGTAATATACCTATGACATCACACACTACTCATGATAGTACCCAATTATAAATGTGTTCGTACATGAAGAAATACGGAACACTCACATCCAAATACTGGATGCCACAACAATCTGTTTACCTGATGTCATACACAACTATGTGCATACACTAGGTGCCATACATATTAACATCCTTAATTCGGATATCATAAACAATCATATCCATATACCGGATATCATAAACAATCATATCCATATACCGGATATCATAAACAATCATATCCATATACCGGATATCATAAACAATCATATCCATATACATACAATATAATCTCCCCTTCTACGCCTCCGGTTCAACCTGGTCCCTTCCTCCGTAAAATCTCCCCTTCTACGCCTCCGGTTCAACCCGGTCCCTTCCTCCATAAAATCTCCCCTTCTACGCCTCCGGTTCAACCCGGTCCCTTCCTCCAACACATCATACCATCATATAATATCAATATGCAAGACATATAATAATGTCATGAATTCATAACAAAATAGTAAGTACTTGCGGAATTGTAAACACATGAGTCTTTGTGAGGTAGCTAACATTTCTTGATATCACGAAATATGCATGATCCCAAAAATATACATAGTGTCAAGTACTTGTTTATCTCTTACGTTTTATTTCATTTCCTACTTTATTCTACTCATCATGTTATATCATTCCAATATATGTGTAGCCAAACATGTGCATGAAGTCAAGTATGATGCTCATTCATAAAACTATTTCCTTTTTAAGAAGCATGTTCTGTTGTCGCTTATTTCTATCTACTAGTTCTAAACCACACAGTCATTTACTAGCCAAATGATCATCTGCGTTTGCATGTAAATCAAACCACACACATATGTACATGCGTACCCATACACATATTACTTACCCATACTGGATTACTAATCTCATTGACATGTCGCTTAATCATTCGTCTGTATTACTAACTTCCAATTATTAAGGTAATTGTCTAACTCTTACCAGTTAGATAGAATCGGTGTCACTATAAAGATGTGACTTCCAAACCTCATAGAGGATTCCGATGTTCTGTTAAATCAATTATAAGAATACTTGAAAGTCTCCGGTATACCGAGTAGGCATACCAAAATACTAGTTCAATACTATCGGTATTGTTGATATCGAATTATCCATCATAATCGATATGCTTAATATTAAGTTGTCAGATTTACGCAATACTGACTCTAACAGTTTTTACCAGTTTAATCACTCGCTTGATACCTTACAACATCACCAGTCGCCCATTATCTGATAATCATCAGACCTGTTCTTATCAGTAGTTTTCATTAATAAACATTAATCGCCAAAAGTGCGATATCTACTTGCGAGTTCTGGTTCAAAGGTTTTATTCTTCCACCTCTCATTGGGTTCGATAAATCTTAGTTATTTATCTATCAAGTTGCTTCAGTTGCTACCAATTAATAACTTAATCGATATATAATCATGAAACACAGCAAATATGAAAACAGTATTCGCAAGGTCAATACTCACATACTACATCACATTTGAGTATTCCGCGTACTTAGCTTAACAATAAGCTTTGACGTTCAAGCTATTTATGGAGCATGTCCGGTAGTATTAGGAATTCAGTTACTCTAATTCAGTTCATTATCAATTACTTTGATCAGTTCCATCATTATCGGTTCGCGTTCACCGTTGCTAATTAACAGAAATGTCCCGATCCCATCTGAGTTATCAATATTAACAAAACCTTCAATACTTTAACAAGTACACTATTTCTATCATACTGTATCAATTACATGTATCCCATTTAGCAGAGTTTTCTATACCACGGTCACGTCGAGTTACTCGAAGATAATTTCCATTTTCGTTTGCTTAGTTCAATCCTAATATCAACTTAGGATTCTGCTTATACCAGTATCAATATAACTGATTCTAAAATTATCCAATCATGGTTGATGGGTCTCAAGTGATCTTTCATCTTAATTGTGATTATCTCTTATTAATAAATAACAGTCATGATCTGTAATCGGTTCCCGGTTGTCACTGTTTAGTCCACTCACAGAGTGTACTGGTGTTAACCAATTGCCATCCGATTATTATTATCCTTAACTATTACTTTCATAACATGTTAGACATCACCTGCATATAATATCGATCTTCATCTAACTATCATCATTATTACATTAATAGCCAATACACATGCAATCGCAGTGTGTAATGGAATCGGAGGTAAACTTTACCCACTTAATGACTTTCAGGTTGAGAGACATCAATATTCATTACAGACGGGTAGATGGTATTAACCAGAATTTATACTTTACCATTTTTATCAGGGCCCAACACTTAATTGTTCGATTCTCAACCCTAGCAAATACTCGCAACGTATACATGATGCTCAGAATTCCCCAAACACGTAACTTATGTGGCATACGCCTATGCGCAATCATTTAAATACACTTACAGACTCTTAATGGTCATATTATACGAATTCTAAATAACAATTCTCAATTTGGTATCAAACCTGTATTAGGTTCACCCACGCCTATACATAACATATCAATGGTTCATTATTCTGATACTCTATTTGAATTTCGGTTCCATAACACCAATTCCCTTTTACAATAACTATCATAATCATCTTTATAATGACGTAACCTCTTAGTTCCATCAATCTATATTATCAATAATTTCTCAACAACAATTATTTCTAAATTGGGGAAAAACAAGATTAAGTTAGGACTTCCACTCACCGAGTATACCGATATATTCAAGCACCCAATACTGTATACTGATATACTAGATGTGTAGCTCTCGTTTCCACGATCACAACGGCTCAAGAATCGTCCGAATCCGACTTCGGATGACCAAGATATCGCTCGGAAACCAAAACCAATACAAAAGGTTAGATTCGTAATAACTAAAAATATTCAGGGGGCTGATTGTAATTTTTCAGGGGCCCTAAAGTAATTATTTAATCTCACTGGGCCTAAATGAAATTTTACCTTATTAATGAATGGGTTGGGTATATAACGGGTCGGGTTTGGGTTAAACCCGAAACCCGAACCCGTTATGGGTTTCACCCCCACGCAGCAAACGCAGCAGCAGCCGCTGCTGCTGCTGCTCCTCGCGGCGCCCACCGCCGCGCCCACGCCACCGCCACGCCGGCGTGGCCGCCTCGCCGGCGCCGGCGCCCAGCCGGCGCCCCAGGCCGCCGGGGGCCCCACCGAGAGAGAGAGTGACAGAGTGAGAGAGTGAGAGGGTGAGAGGGAGCCGGTGCTCCTCCCTTCCCCTGCTGGCCCCACGCCGGCGCCGCCGGCGCCGCCGGCGCTGGGCCTCCGGCCATCACCCACAGAGAGAGAGAGGGAGGGAATGAGAGTGAGGGGGAGAGAATGAGAGTGAGAGAGTGAAAGGGAGTGAAAGAGAGAGAGAGAAAAAAAGTATTTTTATTTCTCTCTCCCCCACCTACTCCCACCTACTCCCATCTACTCCCATACCTCATCAATCAATACTATTTAATATTATTTTTATTCTTTTTCTTTTATTTTTTCTTTCTTTCTACACCTCCCCAATATTAATACAATCATAATTAGAGTCAATTACCAATACCCGATAATAATACGAGTATGTCATACAGTGTTAGGTATGAATACCAACACCCAGTATTTAATACGATCAATTCATGCATCATATACATCCATGCATAATTCTAGGAAAATATTATTAGCCAATAATATTACTTTAACTCAGGGTATAATAATCCGGGTGTTACATCCTACCCCCTTAGAAATAGTTTCGTCCTCGAAACTTGGCACATCTGATAATAGGTAAGAGTAATACTTTTAATTTCTTCTTTATCTCATGAAATCTTTCTTTAAATAAAGAAATTTTGTTTTCTTCCGACCATGCATTTCCTTATGTGTTCACAACATGCAATATATGTCCAATATTATCACTTTCATACAGAATATATCTTACACATACTTTATATCATTACATTCACCATCATACTTGGTGATATACACATCATATGGTATCACATACACACATCACACTTGGTGATAATCGTATTATATATCATCACACATCGTATCAGCACATACACGTACCATACTTGATGATACGTCCATCACATATATTCAATATGGTTCTTCCGTTCTGATTAAATCTTATCTTTCCTGATATTTTTGTCATTTCCTTATCCCAGTGTCCCATACCACCGGTAGTTCATACTAAGGGCCCGCACCCCTAATAGAACTCATCCGAATCAAAGTATATGCGGGTATACTTTCATTCGAATATAAGAAAAAGTTAAATATCATGCATTTTGAGATTAATCATACGCATAAGAACCCATTACACCTATGAACTTCTTAAATCCAGGCACACATTCATTCATACAAACTGCACATTTATAAACATTAATTATAACAATCAATGTTATTCCTGAACCAACGACCTAAATCAATCTCTAGGCTAATACTGCCTTAGACCCACACCTGATTTCTACTCCAAGTTTCTAAGCCTAAGCTCTGATACCAACTGTAACGGCCCCAGGTTAATTACCTCGAAATTTCCATGATCATCAACCTTATTACTCGATAATTAAGATATACTAAAGAAATTTCGGCTAACATCAGCCTACTTATAGATCTCATATTCATCATATAGTTCATCCCAAGGTCCATCACATAAACATATACAGAAGAGTGCTCCCATGATATACTATTCTAACTCATGGTGACTAATAACATCAGAGTTTACATCCTACAATAAGTACATACATTATCTCAGGAGAACATCCTTGCAGCTCTAAGTCGAAGCTTCGCCTTGCCGTGACCTGAAAATAATCAATCTGTGGTGGGGTGAGCTCAACAGCTCAGTGAGAGAAGTCATTCAAAATAAAGTTATATGATACTACCATTGTACATCAAGTATTAAACAGTTGAGCAACATCAAAGAAATTCAGTTTCGATATTTTCTACTTATGGTTGATACTGCAGCTTATGAATCATAGACTCTTTCTTTTATCTAATGCTGTCACTATGTATTCTCTTGTGTACACGTGACCAATATTTCATTAACATATAATCTCAATGATTTTGCACTACATGACCTACTCGTTAGTCTCTTATAATCACCTTTCCGGTTTCCGTTTGTAACATGCTCGTATTTCATATATATGTAGTCATGATCACAACACGACTCTTAGAGAGCCTAATCTTACTCACTAGATTAGTTGAAGTATGGTTCAATATTGCCTTCCGTAATATACCTATGACATCACACACTACTCATGATAGTACCCAATTATAAATGTGTTCGTACATGAAGAAATACGGAACACTCACATCCAAATACTGGATGCCACAACAATCTGTTTACCTGATGTCATACACAACTATGTGCATACACTAGGTGCCATACATATTAACATCCTTAATTCGGATATCATAAACAATCATATCCATGTACCGGATATCATAAACAATCATATCCATATACCGGATATCATAAACAATCATATCCATATACCGGATATCATAAACAATCATATCCATATACCGGATATCATAAACAATCATATCCATATACCGGATATCATAAACAATCATATCCATATACATACAATATAATCTCCCCTTCTACGCCTCCGGTTCAACCCGGTCCCTTCCTCCGTAAAATCTCCCCTTCTACGCCTCCGGTTCAACCCGGTCCCTTCCTCCATAAAATCTCCCCTTCTACGCCTCCGGTTCAACCCGGTCCCTTCCTCCAACACATCATACCATCATATAATATCAATATGCAAGACATATAATAATGTCATGAATTCATAACAAAATAGTAAGTACTTGCGGAATTGTAAACACATGAGTCTTTGTGAGGTAGCTAACATTTCTTGATATCACGAAATATGCATGATCTCAAAAATATACATAGTGTCAAGTACTTGTTTATCTCTTACGTTTTATTTCATTTCCTACTTTATTCTACTCATCATGTTATATCATTCTAATATATGTGTAGCCAAACATGTGCATGAAGTCAAGTATGATGCTCATTCATAAAACTATTTCCTTTTAAGAAGCATGTTCTGTTGTCGCTTATTTCTATCTACTAGTTCTAAACCACACAGTCATTTACTAGCCAAATGATCATCTGCGTTTGCATGTAAATCAAACCACACACATATGTACATGCGTACCCATACACATATTACTTACCCATACTGGATTACTAATCTCATTGACATGTCGCTTAATCATTCGTCTGTATTACTAACTTCCAATTATTAAGGTAATTGTCTAACTCTTACCGGTTAGATAGAATCGGTGTCACTATAAAGATGTGACTTCCAAACCTCATAGAGGATTCCGATGTTCTGTTAAATCAATTATAAGAATACTTGAAAGTCTCCGGTATACCGAGTAGGCATACCAAAATATTAGTTCAATACTATCGGTATTGTTGATATCGAATTATCCATCATAATCGATATGCTTAATATTAAGTTGTCAGATTTACGCAATACTGACTCTAACAGTTTTTACCAGTTTAATCACTCGCTTGATACCTTACAACATCACCAGTCGCCCATTATCTGATAATCATCAGACCTGTTCTTATCAGTAGTTTTCATTAATAAACATTAATCGCCAAAAGTGCGATATCTACTTGCGAGTTCTGATTCAAAGGTTTTATTCTTCCACCTCTCATTGGGTTCGATAAATCTTAGTTATTTATCTATCAAGTTGCTTCAGTTGCTACCAATTAATAACTTAATCGATATATAATCATGAAACACAGCAAATATGAAAACAGTATTCGCAAGGTCAATACTCACATACTACATCACATTTGAGTATTCCGCGTACTTAGCTTAACAATAAGCTTTGACGTTCAAGCTATTTATGGAGCATGTCCGGTAGTATTAGGAATTCAGTTACTCTAATTCAGTTCATTATCAATTACTTTGATCAGTTCCATCATTATCGGTTCGCGTTCACCGTTGCTAATTAACAAAAATGTCCCGATCCCATCTGAGTTATCAATATTAACAAAACCTTCAATACTTTAACCAGTACGCTATTTCTATCATACTGCATCAATTACATGTATCCCATTTAGCAGAGTTTTCTATACCACGGTCACGTCGAGTTACTCGAAGATAATTTCCATTTTCGTTTGCTTAGTTCAATCCTAATATCAACTTAGGATTCTGCTTATACCAGTATCAATATAACTGATTCTAAAATTATCCAATCATGGTTGATGGGTCTCAAGTGATCTTTCATCTTAATTGTGATTATCTCTTATTAATAAATAACAGTCATGATCTGTAATCGGTTCCCGGTTGTCACTGTTTAGTCCACTTACAGAGTGTACCGGTGTTAACCAATTGCCATCCGATTATTATTATCCTTAACTATTACTTTCATAACATGTTAGACATCACCTGCATATAATATCGATCTTCATCTAACTATCATCATTATTACATTAATAGCCAATACACATGCAATCGCAGTGTGTAATGGAATCGGAGGTAAACTTTACCCACTTAATGACTTTCAGGTTGAGAGACATCAATATTCATTACAGACGGGTAGATGGTATTAACCAGAATTTATACTTTACCATTTTATCAGGGCCCAACACTTAATTGTTCGATTCTCAACCCTAGCAAATACTCGCAACGTATACATGATGCTCAGAATTCCCCAAACACATAACTTATGTGGCATACGCCTATGCGCAATCATTTAAATACACTTACAGACTCTTAATGGTCATATTATACGAATTCTAAATAACAATTCTCAATTTGGTATCAAACCTATATTAGGTTCACCCACGCCTATACATAACATATCCATGGTTCATTATTCTGATACTCTATCTGAATTTCGGTTCCATAACACCAATTCCCTTTTACAATAACTATCATAATCATCTTTATAATGACGTAACCTCTTAGTTCCATCAATCTATATTATCAATAATTTCTCAACAACAATTATTTCTAAATTGGGGAAAAACAAGATTAAGTTAGGACTTCCACTCACCGAGTATACCGATATATTCAAGCACCCAATACTGTATACTGATATACTAGATGTGTAGCTCTCGTTTTCACGATCACAACGGCTCAAGAATCGTCCGAATCCGACTTCGGATGACCAAGATATCGCTCGGAAACCAAAACCAATACAAAAGGTTAGATTCGTAATAACTAAAAATATTCAGGGGGCTGATTGTAACTTTTCAGGGGCCCCAAAGTAATTATTTAATCTCACTGGGCCTAAATGAAATTTTACCTTATTAATGAATGGGTTGGGTATATAACGGGTCGGGTTTGGGTTAAACCCGAAACCCGAACCCGTTAAGGGTTTCACCCCCACGCAGCAAACGCAGCAGCAGCGCGCTGCTGCTGCTGCTCCTCGCGGCGCCCACCGCCGCGCCCACGCCACCGCCACGCGGCGTGGCCGCCTCGCCGGCGCCGTCGCCCAGCGGCGCCGGCGTCGCTCCGGCGCCCCAGGCCGCGGGGGCCCCACCGAGAGAGAGAGTGATAGAGTGAGAGAGTGAGAGGGTGAGAGGGAGCCGGTGCTCCTCCCTTCCCCTGCCGGCCCCACGCCGGCTGGCCGCCGGCGCTGGGCCTCCGGCCATCACCCACAGAGAGAGAGAGAGGGAGGGAATGAGAGTGAGGGGGAGAGAATGAGAGTGAGAGAGTGAAAGGGAGTGAAAGAGAGAGAGAAAAAAAAAGTATTTTTATTTCTCTCTCCCCCACCTACTCCCACCTACTCCCATCTACTCCCATACCTCATCAATCAATACTATTTAATATTATTTTTATTCTTTTTCTTTTATTTTTCTTTCTTTCTACACCTCCCCAATATTAATACAATCATAATTAGAGTCAATTACCAATACCCGATAATAATACGAGTATGTCATACAGTGTTAGGTATGAATACCAACACCCAGTATTTAATACGATCAATTCATGCATCATATACATCCATGCATAATTCTAGGAAAATATTATTAGCCAATAATATTATTTTAACTCAGGGTATAATAATCCGGGTGTTACAGGAGGGGTGGCCGGGAGGAGGTGGTGGAGAGGGTGGTGGTGATGGGTGGAGGTGATGGAGGTGATGATGGTGCTGGAGATTGTGGTGGAGTGGTGGAGATGGTGGAGATGATGGTGGAGTGGTGGAAATGGTGGTTGTTGGAGGTGGTCGGCAAAGAGGAGGAGAGGGGGAGGGGAGGTCGAGGGTGTAAGGGTGGCCGGTGGTGGTGTAAGTTGCGGGCTAGTGGAGAGAGAGGGAAAGAGAGAAAGAAGATGATACAGAGTGAAAAAGAGCAATCAGGGAAGGAGAGAGAAATAGTGATATATAGGGGGGAGAGAGAAAGAAGAATGGAGTAGAGAGCAGAGTAGAAGAGAAAAGAGGAGAAGAAAGAAGAAGGAAGGAGAAGAGTATAGAAGAAAAAAAAATGAAAAGAAAAAAAAAGGAAAAAGAAAAAAGAAAAGGAAAGAAAAAAGTGGAAGAAAAGGAAAAGAAAGAGAGAAAGAGAAAGGAAGGGAAAAATTGGACCGGGCCCAGGTCCAGCTCTCGGCTGGGTTCAGGTCCATAGACTACAGGCCAAATACTAAACAATAAATATGGGGAAAAATAAATATTATTGTCGGAAAATCGGGACACGTATTTGGGTGCGTATCCGGTATCAGGGTGTTACAATCTACCCCCTTATAAATTTTTCGTCCTCAAAATTTCGATAAGGTGAAGGTTGATTGACAAAAAGACAGAGTTCAAAGAAGTGTTTATCTGATTTGTTTTGGCCTCTGAATTCTTGCAATTTAACTGTAGTAGCAATGACTATACGGGTCGATAATCAGGGAGAGATGTGATGGATGCATTTCGGTATCTTTCTAAGTTCTAAATTAGTTAAGTGGTTCTTCTTTGTTTTGAAAAAGAAAAATTTTGTTTTAAGTATTAAAGGTAGCAAAATCAGGGACATCCGAAGGGATTCGAACTGATGACCTCTGGATAGCAAAACGAGGGTCGACCAACTTCGGGGGACCTTTCCAATCACTTCACGCATGCGTACAACACATAAATAATGAGGGCCCTTGTTTTTCTTTTTCTTTTTCTTCCTTTTCTTTTCATTTTTTTTTTAATATTTGAGTAGAGCAATGTGGGTCCATCAACGGTGATGAACAGCCTGTGACCGGGAACCAAGGTCCCATGAGCTTTACTATAAGAAGGGAAGCAGTTAATTCTTTCATGTGATAATTTCCTCTTTTGTAGCTACAGACTGGTCGAGAGGCTTTTGACACGACCTCTCTCTACTCTCTCATCAAAGAGACTATAGGCCACAGAGAGAGAGAGAGAGAGAGAGAGAGAGAGAGAGAGAGAGAGAGCTACATTTTTGCTGCAGCTAGCTTAGCTTTGCTTTGCGTGTTCAAGTGGTAATAGATCGACGATGAACAGCCCTGAACTATGTAACTAGGCTAGCCATAGGGTAGGAGAAAGGCTGCTTCATGTTTCTTTCTTTTCTTTATTTATTTTGCCTGTTACTACTAAGCATGCGGACGTAGGGCAATTTGTCCTTTAGGCCTAGGGACAAGGAGATAGTGTTGTTAATTAGTAGTTATTGAAGTTAACCATCCTACACCAAATGATTGGGTGTATACAGATGTGATGCTAAAAAAGGTTATCTAACTTCAGTGTGTATGAAGTTTCTTAGCATATACAGGAGAAGAAGGCTCTCTATCTTTCATAAATTATTTTAGAGCAAAATAAATAAATTGAGTTTTAATACTACTTCATATATTATATGACTCTCTATTCCAGGAGCAAGCCTCAATCTCTTCAAATGTAGAGAGTCAAACACACTCTCTAAATTATATTTATTATTATTTTAATATATTATAAATTGCTTTTAAATAATACAATAAGTGGCCAACTTAAAAAAATAATAAAATATTCAAAATAGTTCAAATTTAGAGAGCTCACTTGGAACATAAATAGAATATGAAGCTCCTTAAAGTAATATTCTTTCTAAAATAACTCAAATTTAGGGAGCCTTTCTTGGAGTTGCTCTTACTATTTAGCTAAAAAAAGTGAAATGTATAGCTTTATCTTAAAAAAATTCTGTGTGGGATGCACGAGAAGGAAAATATATATATTATTCTTTTGAATTCAGTTACAGTGTATAAAAAATAATCCATTTAACATTACAAAAACTTTTTAAGACATGACCCCATATTTCACTCTCTTTTTATTCTATTTGAGTCCAAACAATATAGCTTAAATAGCATGGTTCAAAAACCTTACTCTCAAAGTTTGGCAACAAATTCTTTTATTCTATTAAAATTATCAGAAAAAAGTTCTCTTATTCTATTGATTTTATCAAAAAAAAACTCTGATATATTATAAATCTTAAACGTTAGGGGTTTCTGGCAAATCTGGTGTTGCCAATAATTTTTTTTTTTGTCAATTTTTAGACAGTGTAGGTTTGTTTATGGGTCATATCAGATAAACAAACCTGTACTGTATCTAAAATAAAAGAATTTTTTTTGTCAAATCTTAAAACAGTATTGGAGTGTTTTCTATTAAATCTAATAAAATATGAGGATTTTCTATACATTAATTCCAATAGAATAGAGTAGCATCTACCTTTTTTCCCCCAGATGTTTCAGCTTACAAGCATAACTCTAATAATTAAAATTGTCTTTAAGGTAAAAGCTCATAAAAAATTAATGGGAAATCAACAGTTGCAGAGTGATATAATCTTCTTTAGCAGTGATCTTGAGGTTTACGGTTTAAATTCTGTTTGCACCAAGTTATAAGCTTACCTAACTTACTTAAAGTATAAGAAAGAAGACAAAAAAAAGTTGGTTGTATACAATTTTTTTAAAATTATATAAAATAATCTTAAAAAAAAAATAAACTGAAGGTTCTAACTGAAGATGGCACCTTGTGTTTATGCTTTGCAAAATGGATGATGGTGAGGGAGCATGCTTTGAGTGATCCGCCCAAAAGGCGCTGAAAAATATTTTAAATCGTATAAGATACTTTTTGCTAAAAAATTATGTAAGGCAATCATGTAGAAGAAAGATAAAAAATTGGAGTACTCGTTTAGATTAGCCTAGCGAGAGGAGCATGTAGCAGGGATGCAGCTGTCGACAATTGAAAGGCTGCTGTTGAAAGTCAGAAAAGACTACCGAAAATCTGAGACATACTGAACTCTTGAGACGAAGTTTTCGACAGTTGAAATTGTTGCTTTCGATGCGGCGAAGCTTTCGAAAGCTGTGGCAAACTGCGCGAATCTGATCAAAATTCTGATTTTGTTTTTAACCAAATCTTGAGTATTTAGGTTTCCTTTCTCTAATTATAAATATGAGATCTCTTGAGATCAATTGTAATCTCAGCCTGTCAACTCAACTGTAATCTTAACTCTAAGAAATTTTTTTTTGACATATTAAATAAGAACGTAGGTAATTTGTCGAACCTCGTTAAATTCTTGTTCTTTTCTATTATTTGTTATTTGTGCGATGTTGTAGTAGGCTATCGGCTAACTCTAATCTTGTGCTGATATCAACAAATCAAACAACTTTATACTCCTCTGTAATTAGTAACAAGGCTCCTTCAAAATAAATGCAAGAGAAACCATCCATTAATCTAACGAACTAGTACTCAATCAAGCTTATATTGTTCCAACTCCTTGAGATACATAAATTAAGTTAATGTTACACAAATGATTAAAGAGTTATGTTGATGAATCTAGATCGTTCTTTTTATAGGTCTAGATCATGGCTTTGGGGAGAAGGGACCATGGCTTTTAAGTGAAAGGATATTTTGGAAAAGCCTATGTGCTTTACAGTGTAGGGATGATTGGATTAGGTTCCATATTGTTAAAGAATCAGAATTTATATATTCGATTGGTAGAGGGAATGATTCTACACTCACCTTCATGTTTCATTTCTTAATAATATGAACCATTTATGTTAATTAATTAAAAGCCTTACTTTTGACGTGAAGTTAATCTTTTGAAATAAGAGCCCAAGGGTTAGGGTTAGAAAGAGATGAAATTGGACCCCCAGTGTCAGAATCTTGGTGAGATGACACATCAATTCGTCCGTACACCCAAAAACAAGATAAAAATGAACATGGTCTCATTATTTTATGTGGAAGCAAAATCTAGGGGAGGGGGGTGCACAAGAAAAGAACAATTCATAAACTTTAGAATAGCGGAAAGAGAATGAAATGATTACCATTAAAAGGCTTCACAGGCAAGTGAGAATCTCTATATGTGTGTACATATAATGCTGAGAATATTGAGATAAAGTTTTGGCCAGACTAATTGTACATTATGTCCAAAAAGTTTTTTGTTTGAGGAAGCAATATCGAATCACACAAATTACTAGTTATCTTTCTCATATTGTTAACTTAATCCATCTGAAATTAGTTTTTTTTTTTTTTTGGCATATATACCCTCTGAACCTAAGTACTAATTTATTCCTCCAAAAAATTTATGTACATATATACCTTTTTAAATTCAAAGAATTCGCAACCATATCTACAATTATAAATTTTCTTAATACGATAAAAGCGTCCTTAATATATACACTTGAAATTCAAATCCTACATATATTCCCACAAAATATCAATTTTTTTAAATAAAAGTTTTGACAAGTTTAAGTTACAAATAATGTTTATACATTCTTGTAATGAAATAATAGAAAATATGAAAAGTAAAAGATGCAGGCGAATATATTTTTTATTGCATATCAACTATCATATTCATCTTTAACATATTATTTATCATATTCATCTTTAATATATATTTTTGTAGTGGTCAAAAATTGAACCTTATCAAGAGGGTGACGCGTCTCCAAGTAACCGAGCATCCCTTGAGACTTTCACATCATTCAATCTATCCAGCAACTTCCACCACTCCAGATCCTCTCGGAATTTGCCCTCTGTCGTGAGAATAGTTCATCTCGGAAAGCTCTGCCACTTGAACATCCCGGATTTCCCTCTGTCCTAGAAACTTCAGAACCTCTCAATCTGGGCTCCAACAACAGATCATCCCCAATCTCCCCCATCAGTTACGTAGTCCAATTATCTTCCACGTTCATAATGTGTAATGCTCCTCAGGATGAGTAGTTATGGACAATGATAAATTTTCTCGTATGCATTTCCAACAACCAGCAACACTAATTGTGGTCGCTACAACGTGCAAATCATGCAAATTGTGAAGATCTCGCCCGCATTCACCTACCTTTATAAATGACAGTTCAATCAAGCATAAAAGGACATGAGCCTCCAACATAATGGGGGACTTTTAGAAGGATAAAAACCATAGATTCCAAGCTAGCCCGCTGCGAGGTTAACCTTGAAGCCATCTTACGAAGCTAGCCAGTTGGCTGAGTGTGAACTGATTGTGCAACTGTCTTCAACTTATATTTTAGAACTGTCAATAAGTTAGACGTTATACAAACTAGTTGAAGAGTTATCTGAGATTTTATCTTTTAGAAGTGTCCACAAAACCCTTGAAAGTTTTCGAAGATTCGTAACGGTCTGGTTCGAATTTGAAATACTTTGAATTACTTTTGGTGTTTGAACTTGTGAAGTAGTTATAGCATGAACGATGTGACCTAAAATTGATGTCGTTTTGGTTAAGTTTTGATATTAAAGGTCATGTGTAATTGATTGCAAAAAAGCGTTGAGAGCCAAAAAGCTTATCCGGTGAGGCTATGGATTTAGCAAGGTTAGCCCATTAGGATGGAATAGCTTGCCTACATGGCGAATCTTTTGAGATGGCTAAGCTATTAGCTTTGTCATTGGATCCTGTTAGGCTAGCTCGTCTGTGCAGTGCAACTATGAGTTGGCGAAGCTAGCAAAGCTACTAGCTTTGCCATTGGAGTTAATTCTCTAGCTGTCATTTCAAAATTCAAAACGACAACTTGCCTCGAAGGCGAGGCTAGGCGTTGAGCCTATAAATAGGACTGTAGCAGCTCTAGAGGGAACTATTTCTCTAAAAATTTTCTAAGTTTTCAAATTCTAGGATTCTCCTCTTCTCGTTAGAAAAAACTAGGGTTTTTCCCTTTCTCATCTCCAGATCGAGATCTATGACACCCAAGCGCCAATCTGAAAAAGAGACTGTCATTCTTCTTCATTACCCATAGGTAATTTAAACCTTCCATGAAGGAAGGTTTAGTGAGTTAGTCCTTAAAAGAACTAAAGGTGGAGATATTACTTCGTGAAAACAAGCTTCCAGAAGAGCTAAGAGTGTAATTGAACCCATTCAGAGGTTAAAACATGATACCAAAAGTATAGGTAGACTATCTTATATGTTATCTTGATAGACCTAAAAGAAATCCGTTGGGGATTAGGAAATATAAATTTGATCTAGGTACCTTCTGTTCAGAGATAATATAAACATGACAGATTAGAAAATGCTGGAATGAGAATTCATTGTTCAGAGATAATATAGACATAACAGCTAAAAGAATCCATAAGGATTAAAAGGATAAATTAGATCTAGGCACTTATCAAATTACAGGTGATTATTTGGACATGACCGACTAAGTGTCACCAGGCTCGTACTCACTATTCAGAGGTAATATTTAACATGAGAGCAAAGGAGACCACGAAGGACTAAGAAGTGAATTAGATCTGGGCACCCGTCAGTTCAGAGGTGATAATCTGAACATGACTAACTAAGTGTTACTGGGCTCATAACCGCTGTTCAGAGGTAATGATTAACATGACATCAAAAGGAGTCCACAAAGGACTAAATGGTAAATTAGATCTGTGCACCTGTCGATTCAGAGGTGATAGTCTGGACATGACCAACTAAGTGTTACCAGATTCATAATCTGTTGTTCAGAGGTAATCATTAATATGACAGCAAAAGAAGTCCACAAGGACTAAAAGTGGATTAGATCTGGGCACTCGTCGGTTCAGAGGTGATTACTTGACATGATCGACTAAGTGTTGCCTCGTTATGCATTGTTCAAATGTAATCATAACATGACAACAAAAGGAGTCCACAAAGGACTAAAGGGTAATTGGGCACCAATCGGTTCAGAAGTGATAATCTGAATATGACTAACTAAGTGTTACCAGGCTCATAACCCATTGTTCAGAGGTAATAATTAACATGACAGTAAAAGGAGTCCACGAAGGATTAAAGTATGGATTAAATTTGGACACCTGTTGGTTTAGATGTGATAGTTTGAACATGACCGACTAAGCATTACCATGCTCGTAACTCGCTATTGAGATATAATTATTAGCATGACAGCAAAAGGAGTCCACGAGAGACTAAAGGGTAGATTAGATTTGGGCACCCGTCGATTCAGAGGTAATAATCTGGACATGATTGACTAAGTGTTACCAGACTCATAACCCATTGTTCAGAGGTAATCATTAACATTACAGCAAAATAAGATCACTAAGGACTGAAGGATGGATTAGATCTGTGCACCTGTCGGTTCAAAGGTGATAATCTGGACATGACCGACTAAGTGTTACTAGGCTCGTAACCCGCTCTTCAGAAGTAAATATTAACATGACAGCAAAAGGAGTCCACAAAGGACTAAAGAGTGGATTAGGTCTGGGTACCCATCAGTTCAGAGGTGATTATCTGGACATGACCGACTAAGCATCACGAGGCTAATAATCCGTTGTTCAGAGGTGATCATTAACATGACAACAAAAAGAGTCCATGAAGGACTAGGGGTAGATTAGATCTGGGCACTCCTCGACTCATAGGTAAATTATTTAGACATGACTGACTAAGTGTTTTCAAGATTGTAACCTGCTGTTCAGATGTAATCATTAATATGACAGTAAAAGGAGTCCACGAAGGACTAAAGGGTGGATTAGATTTGGGCACCCGTCAGTTCAGAGGTGATAATCTGGACATGATTGACTAAGTGTTATCAGGCTTATAATTCGTTGTTTAGAGGTAATTATTAATATGACAGCAAAAGTGTCCACTGGGAGTTAAAAGATAATTGGAAACTCCGTGGGGAATTTATAGAGAAATAAGCTTTCTCTGTAGAATTTTGAAGAAGTTGTCAGTGGTAACCATTAACATAACAACTTAAATTTGGTTAGAAATAGACTCCTTCTGGAGAGGTTATGACCGTTGAGTGGTGCTCCCAGCAAGGTGGAGGAGATTGCTCAATTCCATGTTAATGAAATTACTTTCGTCATTGTAGGAAAGGAAGAGCCGTCGAAGGTAATCATTAACATGACAACTTAAATTCTTTTGAGAATAGGAATGAACTCTGATAATGAAGGAGATTGTTCCGTTCTATGTTGATGAAATTACTGTCATCTTTGTAAGAAAGAAAGAGTCATCGAGGTAAGCGTTAGCATGATAACTAAAATTCCTTTGGGAATAGGAACGAACTACGCTAATGAAGGAGATTGTTCAGTTCCATGTTGATGAAATTGCTTTCATCACTTTAGGGAAATCTAGATTCTGTCTAGGATAGAGTGAGACTCTCTAAGATATATAATAGAATTTTGCTTAGGGAAATAGGTTTATGAAGGAATAGGAAAGTTAGACTAATCTGACGTGATGATCAGAGGTAAAATTTAACGTGATCATGATAGTACTCTTTTTATCAGAGATATAGTGTTAACGCAATCACAGATAGTATTTTTTCAAAAAATTGTTGTTGATAGGCATCATGATCGTATCACCATTAGGCTTTACGAGAGAATAAGCTCCATTTGAGTAGACTGTCTCTACTACAAAAAGTCCTTTCCATTTGTGTTTGAATTTTCCTTTAGTCTTGTTGTCATGACCATATGTCACCTGATAGTTAAGACCAAATCTCCTTTTAAGAAGATTCTCTCTTTAATCTTTTTGTTGAAAACCTTAGATATTCGAGTTTGATATAGCTTGATGCTCTATTGAGCTTGTAATCATTTCTCATCCAACGCTTCTAGCTCTTAGAGACGTAAACGATCGTTGTCTTCTTCTTTCATTTTGGTTGCTAATGCAATGTGGAGCGAGATATTTGGATCTCTAAGGATATGACTGGTTCATACCCATAGACCAAAAAGAAAGGCGTATTGCCTGTAAGGGTTCAGAATGTTGTTCGGTAGGCCCAAAGGCATCGTTGAGCTTCTTATTCCAATCTCATTTGCTTGATAAGATGAATTTTTTGAGAAGCTTGATGATTGTCTTGTTGAACACCTCTGCTAGCCCAATAGCAACAAGGTTGTACGAAGTTGAAACTACATTCTATATTCGGTATTTCTCGCAGAACCAAAAGAATGATTGGCTCATAAATTGAGGATCTTTGTCATGGATGATCCTCCTGAGAACACCAAATCGATGAATGACATGGTGTTTGATGAAGTTAATTGCGCTGATGGTTTTAACTTCAGCGAGCGATATGGCTTCCACCCACTTTGAGAAGTAATCAGTTATTGGAAAGATAAACCAATGACCTCTGATTGATAGAGAACTGATGGGTCCTATAATATCAATTCACCATGCTTCAAATGGCCATGAAGCAACTATAGGTTGGAGTAACTCCGGGGATTGGTGTATAAACTCCGCGAATTTGACAAGCTTTATACCTTTTCATATATTCTATTGTGTCGGCGACCATTGTTAGCCAGTAACAGCTAAGTCTATGCGACCGATTTTTAAGCTTCGGACTTGATTGATATGTACCACAAATGCCATCATGGGCTTCTTTAAGTGCTTCATGTGCCTCTGAGCTGGACAAGCAATGGAGCAATTGTTATTGTATGAGCAGTGATATAGCGTTTTTACCACCAGATCATAGTAGAAGCGAGGGGATCTTTGCCAAATGAAAGCTACCTCCTTTGGGATCATCAGGCAGTATGCCATGCAAGACATAATCAATGATGAGAAATCACCAATTTCTAGGCTTGAAATTGCTGAAGTCGTATGAACTTTGCTGACTTCTAAATCATACTTCGGACAGAAGTGTTGATGCGTAGCTATAGTAAGACGGTACCTGGTATCTGCTGGTGAAGCCAATGTAGCCGCCAATTCAGTTAGAGCATCTGCCTTCATATTTTAGAGGTGGGATATATAGCTGATGTAGAAGTTATCAAATGTATTAGCCAACTTAATGACTGCCTGGTGATAAAGTATCAGGTCTTCATGATGAACCTCACAGTCTCCTTTGATTTGATTGATAATCAATTTGGAGTCACCATAGATTTTAAGATATTGTAACCCCATTTGTCTGGTAAGTTGAAGGTTAATGAGCAAAGTATTGTACTCAGCTATAATATTGGAACAAGGTTCTGTTAACAAGAAGGCATAGGGGAGAACATAGTTGTATGGCGAGACAAACGCCACACCACTCCAGCTACTATCTTGCCTTTGGAGCATATTCTTAACGCGCCGTCAGTGAACGTTTGTCACACCTCGTCATTTAAGGTCATGTTAGTTTCGATGACCTCATCTGGGATATCTTCATGCAGCTTTGGAGTTTCTGAAACCGGATGAGTTGTCAGAAAATTCGCAAGGGCTTGACCTTTTATCGCCTTCTGAGGTAAAAATGTCATGTCATATTGAGATAGCAATATGGCCCAATTGGCCAATCTATAGTTCAACGATCATGGCTTTGTCATGAGGATCTGTAGAGGGTTGACTCTAGAAATGACATAGATTGTCTGCCTGACCAAGTAATGCTGTGTCTTTTGGATGGTAAAGACCAGAGCTAAGCATTCTTTTTCGACTGGGTTATAGCGACATTCAACCTCAATCAGAATTCGACTCAGGTAGTAAATGGTTGTTCGAAACGTTCATCATTCCTTTATGAAAGCAGCGCGCCCAAGGAATGATCTACAGCTCTTACATAAAGTAAGAATGATTTTTCTAAAGTGGGAGCTATCAGGATAGGAGGCTTAGTGAGGTATTCTTTGATATCCTCGAAAGCCTTATGACAAGCGTTATTCTAGGTGAAAGAGACGCCTTTTTTATTAATCTCGTGAAAGGTTGTCAATGACCCGATAGATTTGGGATGAATCTTTAGATGTAGGTGAGCTTACCTTGTAAAGCTCTAAGCTCTTTGAGGGTCTTCAGAGGCTGCATGCCCCAAATGGCTTTGATCTTATTAGGGTTGAGGTGAAACCCTATGGATGTGATGATGAAACCAAGAAACTTACCATTTGGTACCCAAGAGTGACTTTGTTAGGTTCATTCTTAGCTAATGAGCATGCAAGATGTCAAATATCGTTCGATGGTTATGGAGGTGGTTATCTTTGTTGCAATATTTGACAACAATGTCATCAACATAGCATTCCACCGTCTTCTGTAAATAGTCACGAAAGATCATGCACATCATACATTGATAAGTTGCAGCATTGTTCTTCAAGCCAAAAGGCTTCACCATGTAACAATACACCCCCAACAATATTCAAAATGATGTTTGCTTTTCATTATCCGGGTACATCTTGATTTGATTGTACCCTAAAAAGCTATCCATGAAGGATATTCTTTCGAAGCCACGTGTTGTCAATAAGGGTTGGGATGCTATATGAAGCCCTTGTGGTTAAGTATAAGTGAGGCACACACACAAGCAAGCCAAGCATATAAGGATGATAAGCAATATGAAATAATGCAAGGCACAACACAAGCAATATATGATATGAATGAATGAATGATGCTTTGCATAAATAAAAGAGAGAGTTAGAGAGACAATGGATCAAACGCAAACACAAAGATATGTTTCGAGGTTCGAGCCCCTAGCTCTACGTCCCCGCCTTCACCGAGAAGGATTTCTAATCCACTATAGGTGTACCGAACTCCTCTCTTAACCTTACAATGCCACCGAGTCAATACAACCACAATCCACTCCTACCGAAGAGGGATAAGGCCCGTAGCTAACAACAAACATAATCACCTCTACCGAAGAGGGATCCAAACCAATACCACTCCGATCAACCTCTACCAAAGAGGGATACACAAATACAAGGAGGGTTTACAACTTGGAGGCTCAATCAATCTCAAACAATCTCTTTTCCACAAAACAAATATCCTAAATAGATTAGGATAGAAGATATAGCTCAGTGAAAAAACTAGGTGTTTGGAAAACAAAGACTCAAAGAAAACACTTGGAAAAACTCTTTGTAAATGATAGAATTGAAGAACAAGACAAACTCCCAAATTTCTATTTTCTTTGATTTTTCCAAACCCTAAAACACAAAAACCAATTTGGAAGTTAAAGCCCAAAAACACTTTTGAAAACTTGTTTTAAACACTAGAGAAACTCTGAAATTTTTCTTTTAAAAGTCTTATCAAAACACCCCAAGAGATGGGGTATTTATAGCCCAAACAGAAAACTAACCGTTAGGCTGATCTGTCAGCTTGACAGGCTTGCGGTCGACCGGCCGGTCGACCGCCAACGGTCAAAAATATGACCGTTGGAGCTATCCGGTCGACCGCCCGGTCGACCGCCCAGATACAGAGAGCAGAGCTCTCTGGTCCGGTCGACCGGTCGGTCAGCCGGCCCACTGTGCTGCCAGACGTGCACAGCTCTGTGCACGTCGGTCGACCGTACGGTCGACCGACCCTTGGTTCAGTCGACCGTCCGGTCGGCCGACCTGGCCTGTCAGCCAATTCTGGGTCAGAAAATAGGTCAGAAAACATATTAAAAATTTTAATAAATCTTTAAAAACTTCTAAAAATCCCCAAAAATAGTTTTCTCATTTTGCATTGATAATAAACATGTGATAAAAATTTCAACTCAAATATCAAGCAATTGAACTATGTTTGTGTTTTAACATTTTTACCAAAAATCAAAACTTGTATTTTGTCAAACTTTGATTTTTCAATACATGAATAGAATAGTCAAAATAAGTTTGTTTAAAAGTTAAGCTTGCATGTATAGAATGAATCTACTATACATAAACCAATTTAAACTTATTTTGATCAACTATTCATGAAAAACAAATATTGGTTAAACCAAAATCGAAAAACCAATATCCAAACATAAAACGTGTGAGTGTTGTGCACTTGAGCATATCAACTATTCTAAGCTTTACAAATGAATCTAAACACACTAAACTATGGATACCTAAGTCTTCTTGACGATCTTCATCTTCAAGTCGACCCGATCCAAAAACGCCGTGATCCACGAGTTAGGCTATGTATGATCTTGATGCTCGGGCCCTAGAATCACCAAGTGAAAGCTTCCAAACTCATCTTTTTGAAGCAATCACCAACTAATATCTTGCTAAATGATCTGAAACTAAAATCACAAGATTATTAGTAAACATAACTACATGAGTTAATCATCAAAACTAGAGAGGAAGGCTTTCGGGCCAACAATCTCCCCCTTTTTGATGATGACAAAACTCATGGAGTTATATATGCATGGATTAAAGTCAAGCTTCAAGGAAACTCCCCCTTAACTCATGCATAAACAAATAAACATAATGAATATGCAATGAAGGCTCTAAACATGAATGCATAGATATGCATAAACAATAAAAGGCTAGATACACAATGAAATTTTCAAAAACAAAACATGGTTAAGATACCAATTAAAATTAAACTAAATTAAACTTAATATATGCAAAATATAAACATGCATATATAAAACACAATCAAACTCAATCTTTCTCCCCCTTTTTGTCAATCATCAACAAAGGGGTAAAAATCAAAACAAAACAAAATCTTCTCCCCTTTTTAATACAAAGAAACAACAAGGGTCAAAAACAATAAAAACAATGTTCTCCCCCTTTTTGTCTAAAACAAAAAATATCAATAAGGGGTGACAATCAATTAAGATATCAATTTAAAAATATGTCAAAGTAGCATCTTGATACTAATTGAAAGTAAACATAGATCAATAAATGATATATGCGATATACATTCATGAAGAGGAAGATGTGAAGCTTCCCTACATTGATACATTACATGAAGGAGGGATGACAAGCCCTAATTCACATAACGTATACTGTGTAATGCATAAGAGGAGATGTGAAGCTCCCCCTATACACGTGTACCACATAAGGAAGAAGTTGTCAAGCTCTTCAATATAAGATACACTCATCATGAATCTATATGTAGAAGAGATGTTAAGCTCTCCTTACATATATGCAATATAAATCAAAACATTTTGACTAGTTTCTTTAAACAAAATTTTGAGATACTAATTTTAAAACATTCAAATAAACATCTTGTCATCAAAAGAAAGTATTTTTCCTTTTAAGTATATGATATCAATTTAAAATTTTTATTTGCTATCATAAAGCAAGGGAGTGGAAATACAAATACCAATTGAAATATGAAAATCAAATTTTCTCCCCCTTTATGAAATACCAACAAAAACAATACATAGGCTTGAAATAAGATACCAATTGACAATTGAATCAATTGAAACAAAGTTAAAACTCAAGCTTTAGCCTAAACAAATTTTGTGCTTAAAGATATAGTGATATAATAAGCACAAATAAAACATATATGTATGAAAAGTTTAATACCAATCGAAATTGATACTATTGGAATTGAAAGCATACATACATACAAACATATATGAGTATACAAGAAAGGTCAAAATTGATATCAATTGAAAGAATCCATGATACCAATTGAAACAATAATAATGTCTAATGTATATCTCATATTATCTACCACCCATTCATGTTCAAGTTTTAAAATGATTTTCATTATAAAGCATACATGAGCATGATCTCCCATCCAACCACCCTTAGAAGATAGGGGTTTTCAAAAATAGATTTGAAGAATAAACTTTGTTTGAAAAACTCTACCATATGAAGAATACCGTAGCTAGTTATTGAAAAATTTGTAAACTAGTACGAAATCCTTCAAGTAAGAAATAAAACAAAATTATTTTTCATGAAACATGAAATCCACATGATAATCTACACTCTAAGCCAATAAAGCATAAATATGACTCTTGAAAACAAACACATGAGTAAACAATAAATGTGAGTGTACAAATAAGATGTGAGGATCATAATCATGAAAGATGGACAATAAGCTCAATATTCCTTGAAACAAGAAAACATGAAAATCATCAAAACTATTTAATCTTCAAGGTATATGTTTGTCCTATACGAACTAAAGTATACATACATATCCAAACACAACGAGTCTACAAAGATATATGCATGAAGGCACGTGGCTCAAAAGGATATACATGTATATCTAATAGTTTGGACAAGATAGACATATACATGAAGTTTAAACATGAAAATATAAAACAAATCCAAAAATAGGAATACAAGTATAAATTGCATGAATCATCAAAACTAGACTATACTAGCACATCTAATGGGTTCAAATAAGCATTCAAGAACAAACATATATAGATTTATTTGTGGCCCACTATATGCACAAATATATACCTAGTCTTAATGAAACTAACATTTAAACGTATATTCAAAGCATGAAGCATCAAACAAGATAAAAATCAACATGATAAATATAACATGATTATTATGTAAATCCACATGTTATTAAACCTATGATAAACATGATAGCTAAACAAACGGTGAGAACACAAAATAATAGTCCATTTTAAACATGGGTGTCTCAAAAGGGCTATACATGCATGTCAAGAGTCTAATAATCATGGCATTTTCATAATAAACAACAAAACATGCTACAAATAATGAACATGAAAAGCATGCAAACAATAATTAGGAGATAGAGATCGTTACCAAAACCTAGAAGGCAACTCTTCAAATCTCCAAAACATGGTGGTCCTCTCCACCAAACCTCCCTTGAAAGTGATGCATCCAAATGATTTTCATGAAGCTCGGAACGCATCCACTCCAAGGTACCGCTACTCTCACGTCATGTGAGAGCCCACACCTACATCAAACACACGAGGGGTGATCTTTGGTACCCACAACTTTGAAAGCACATGGTGTATGGATATGATCCACTACACAAACATGGTGAAATATCTATGTTTTTGACATTAAGCTTTAAACTTGGTTTTGGTTTAAAACATGTATATAAGAAATACTAAAAAACAAAACATGTATTTTCTAACATAGAAAATCTTTTGTAAAAATAAAACTATCAAGAGTGTGTGTGTGAATATGTACTTGAGCAATCCACCAACTATTCTATCCTTTACATTTTATCTAAAAACAAAATCTTCTAAAAACAAACCTAGACTCAAGTCTTCATCTTCTTGAAGTCTTCACTTGAAGCCTTCTCATCTTCTTGACTTGGTCCAAACACGATCCAATGGCTCTTGGATCAAACCGTGCTAGCTCCAAAACTTGACTTTAAATCCTTTGTTGGAGCTATGCACCTACTAAGATCTTGATCATAAATCTGTCACTAATTAAATACAAGATCATTAGTACTATAACTACATGAGTTGATCATCATCAAAACTAGAGTGATGGGCTTTCGGGACAACAATCTCCCTTTTGATTGGAAGTATTAGCTCTCAATTTAGTGGAGAAAACTCTTTTAAAGAAGTGGGAAAAACTAGCCCAAAACTATTCTTCAAATCTTAGAGAAAACAGCCCCCAAATGGCCCAATTTATAGGGCTAAAAAAACTAGCCGTTGGAGGTTTGTCAGGCCTGTCGGTCGACCACCCGGTCGACCGGCCAACGGTTATATTTCAGACCGTTGTGCCATCGGTCGACCGGTCGGTCGACCGAGGCCAGGATACAGAGAGCAGGTCTCTCTGTCCGGTCGACCGCACGGTCGGCCGGGGCCTTTCCAGAGAGCAGAGCTCTCTGGACGGTCGACTGGGTCGGTCGACCGGCTTCCTGCCAGAACTGGCGTGCATGTCTGTGCACGTCGGTCGACCGTCCGGTCGACCAGCTGAAGCCAGATCAGAAAACTTAGGGATTTAAAACTTGGTCTTTTTGATTGAAATAAAATTCCATAAAATCATGAAAAAATCTACAAAAATAGTTTTACCAATATACTTTGATAAACAAACATGCTTGCACAAAATTAAGACATGTTACAAATGATTTGGACTATTTTTGTAATATGAAAAAATTGACTCAAATGAAAAACTTGTATTTTTCAAAACTTGATTTTTCAAAACTTGTTTTTCCAAAACTTCACAAATACAAAAACAAGATATTAAACAACTTTGGAAAATGCTAATCTAGAAACACCTAGAGGGGGGTGAATAGGTGTAAATACTAATTTAGAAACTAAATGCGGAAGCTAAAACAATTTTGCAACACACTTACTATAACCAACAAGTGTAGCCGAATTCCCCGTGAAGGGCTCTAGACTAACTCCTCTTGATTCCCCTAGATAAGGGTTGAGGTGCTATATAAAGCTCTTGTGGTTAAGTATAAGTGAGGCACACACACAAGCAAGCCAAGCATATAAGAATGATAAGCAATATGAAATAATGCAAGGCACAACACAAGCAATATATGATATGAATGAATGAATGATGCTTTGCACAAATAAAGAGAGAGTTAGAGAGACAATGGATCAAACGCAAACACAAAGATATGTTTCGAGGTTCGAGCCCCTAGCTCTACGTCCCCGCCTTCACCGAGAAGGATTTCTAATCCACTATAGGAGTATCGAACTCCTCTCTCAACCTTACAATGCCACCGAGGCAATACAACCACAATCCACCTCTACCGAAGAGGGATAAGGCCCGTAGCCAGCAACAAACACAATCACCTCTACCGAAGAGGAATCTAAACCAATACCACTCCGATCAACCTCTACCAAAGAGGGATACACAAATACAAGGAGGGTTTACAACTTGGAGGCTCAATCAACCTCAAACAATCTCTTTTCTACAAAACAAAGATCCTAAATAGATTAGGATAGAAGATATAGCTCAAGTGAAAAACTAGGTGTTTGGAAAACAAAGACTCAAAGAAAACACTTGGGAAAACTCTTTGTAAATGATAGAATTGAAGAACAAAACAAATCTCCCAAATTTCTATTTTCTTTGATTTTCCCAAACCCTAAAACACAAAAACCAATTTAGAAGTTTAAAGCCCAAAAACACTTTTGAAAACTTGTTTTAAATACTAGAGAAACTCTGGAATTTTTCTTTTTAAAAGTCTTATCAAAACACCCCAAGAGATGGGGTATTTATAGCCCAAACAGAAAACTAGCCGTTAGGCTGATCTGTCAGCCTGACAGGCTTGCGGTCGACCGGCCGGTCGACCGCCAACGGTTAAAAATATGACCGTTGGAGCAATCCGGTCGACCGCCCGGTCGACCGCCCAGATACAAAGAGCAGAGCTCTCTGGTCCGGTCGACCGGTCGGTCGGTCGGCCCACTGTGCTGCCAGACGTGCACAGCTCTGTGCACGTCGGTCGACCGTACGGTCGACCGGCCCTTGGTTCGGTCGACCATACGGTCGACCGGCCGGTCGGCCGACCCGGCCTGTCAGCCATTCTGGATCAGAAACTGGGTCAGAAAAACATGTTAAAAATATTTTAATAAATCTTTAAAAACTTCTAAAAATCTCCAAAAATAGTTTTCTCATTTTGCATTGATAAATAAACATGTGATAAAATTTCAACTCAAATATCAAGCAATTTGAACTATTTTGTGTTTTAATATTTTTACCAAAAATCAAAACTTGTATTTTGTCAAACTTTGATTTTTCAATCCATGAATAGGATAGTCAAAATAAGTTTGTTTAAAAGTTAAGCTTCCATGTATAGAATGAATCTACTATACATAAACCAATTTAAACTTGTTTTGATCAACTATTCGTGAAAAACAAATATTGGTTAAACCAAAACCGAAAAACCAATATCAAACATAAAACGTGTGAGTGTTATGCACTTGAGCATATCAACTATTCTAAGCTTTACAAATGGATTTAAACACACTAAACTATGGATACCTAAGTCTTCTTGATGATCTTCATCTTCAAGTCGACCCGATCCAAAAACGCCGTGATCCACGAGCTAGGCTATGTATGATCTTGATGCTCGGGCCCTAGAATCACCAAGTGAAAGCTTCCAAACTCATCTTTTTGAAGCAATCACCAACTAATATCTTGCTAAATGATCTGAAACTAAAATCACAAGATTATTAGTAAACATAACTACATGAGTTAATCATCATCAAAACTAGAGAGGAAGGCCTTCGGGCCAACATGTATTTGAATCCCTCAAGTGTGAGGTGATTGATTTGTATTGGCTAATTGCTACCCCTCTTGTGTGAGGTAGTGTTTGTATTGGTTGTGCATTGCCTCTAGTGAGAGGTTGTATTTGGTTGAGAGAGGAGTTGTGTACTCCCGGTTGTATTTGCCCCAAATCCTCAGTGAAGGTTCCCTGTGTGGGAGTCCTGTGTGGACAAGTTAGTGGATTGAAAATCCTTCTGTGTGAAGGCGGGGACGTAGAGCTGTGTGCTCGAACCTCGAAACAAATCTCGGTGTTTGCGTTTGATCCATTGACTCTTACTCTCTCTATTACTTTGAGTATTGCATCATATTGCCATATCATTTATATGCTTGTGTTGTTTGTGTGTGCCTCACTTGTGTTTAACCACGAGAGCTTCATATAGCACCTCAACTCTTATTCAGAGGAATCAAGAGGAGTTAGTCCAGAGCTTTCACCGGGAATTCGGCTACACTTATTGGTTATATTAAGTGTGTTGCAATTTAGTTTTTAATTTTCTCATTTCGTTCATTAGATTAGCCGTACACCTATTCACCCCCTCTAAGTGTACTTTCACATACTCTATTGGGTCCATGGGGGTTAGTACTTTTCCTATCCCAAACAAATTTATTTGCAAAATTTGAATTGTTAATCCTATCATAACAAAATCTTGCAAGGTGGCCCTTACGTCTACAATGTACACAAGTATACACATGAGCATACATAATGTCATGTGTGTGAACATGAGAAGCATGTGTATGCCATGTATGGTATGCATGAATATGAGGTGCATGTTTCTTGCGAAACATGAATTCCAATTTCTTGTGACCCATAGCACATTGGCTCAAAAGGGAGCCCAAACAATCAACACTTTTATTCAATAAACATATATCATTTTAAATACTTGAAGATAAAGTGAAGCATGCAACACTAGATGATGAAGCTATAGTACTATGACAAACATGTGAAGTAAAATCATTTTTTAAAAAATATTTTCCTTTGAAACTAAATCTAACTCTTTGAAATTGAAGCAATTTTATTTTTCAAAGATTCATTTTCTTTTAAAACAAAATCAAGGTTTGAAGATAGAACTTCATTTTTCTTCAAAACAATGTCACAATCATTTTTATTTTTCAAAATTTCATTTTCTTTTAGGGTAAGGTCAAGTTGGGATTTCAATGAATCCCTTTCAATTGAAATTTCATCCCTCTTGTAAAGCTATGTTAAGTTTTGAAAACAAATCCTTATTTTCTTCTTTCATTTTAAAAGTTATCTTTTTTAAAAGTTTGTATTTTTCTAACAAGTTTTCACAAATAATGGATAGTTCTTCATTCAAAGTATTAGCATCCATATAATTATCACCTGAAGAACTAGCACAATCATCTAGATGGGTGTTCAAGTTTATCTCAAGAGAGTCATTCCCTTAGACCATGTAGCAAGGTTGGTCGGACTCATCTCCACTAGATTCCTCCTCCACATATTTTGTCGTTTATAGCTGGAGAGGTTAAAGTGTTCCACACTACAAAAGCAGAATCACAAGGTGAAACTATACATAAATATTCTTTATTAAGAGTGCGCCTAAGTGCCTTTAAGGCTTGTGCATTGGCGTCTATATGCTTGTTATTATCAAGATAAAATTTCTTGTTAGTAGCAAGGTAAATATGCAAACCTAGGGCTTTTAGATAAGCACTCATCCTGAGTTTCTATATGTCGATGTTGGAAGCATCAAACATAGCAGGGGCAAGGTAATCCATGAGTGTATAAACTATATGTGTGAATATGCAAATATAGATTAGCTAATCAAGATCTCACTCCTAGGTGGTTAAACCTAAAATCAGGAGCGTAGGTTTTAATACCAATTGAAAATACACCTAGAGGGGGTGAATAGGTGTATGGCTAATCTAATGACAAATGATGCGGAATTAAAAACTATTTATGCAAACTAAAACTATTAAGCTAAACACACAAGGTATAACCAAAGAGTGTAGCTGAATTCTCGGTGAATGGCTCTGGAATCTCCTCTAAATTTCTCTAAATAAGAGTTGAGGTGCTATGTAAAGCTCTCTTGGTTCAACTCTAGTGAGGCACCAATCAATACCAAGCATATATGATATGAACAATATGAAATAATGTAAGGTATAAAAGAGAGAGAGAGTTTAGAGATAATGGATCAATCACAAACACCAAGATATGTTTCGAGGTTTGAGCCACTGCTATATGTCCCCGCCTTTACATAGAAGGATTTTCATTATACGTCCACACAGAACTTCCCACACAGGGAACCTCCACTGACGATTTGGGTAATACAAACTTGGAGCACACAACTTCTCTCTCAAACAACAACAACATCTACACAAGAGGCAAGGCACTAAGCCACACAAGATCAACCTCTCAATAGAGGGATAGGCACAAAGCCAATACAATCAGATCTTCACTAAGGGACAAGGCACAAAGCTAAACTCCACCACAATCACCCTACACATAGAGAGATATCAACAAAATCAAAACTCCTCCTCAATCACCTCTACACAAGAGGGATAACACAAAGAAAAGAGGAATACAACACTTGGTGTTCTAAACAAATCACAAACTAATTTTCTCACCAAAAACAAAGATCCTATAGATAGGATAGATATAATAGCTCAAGTGTGAGAAAATAAAAGTTTGGCACTCAAAAACACAAAGAAAATACTTGGGAAAACTTCTAGGATAAAATAGAAATGAAGATCAAAAATAATTCCCAAGGACTTCTCTTGTTCTTTGATTTTTCCAACCTTTTAAAAAAAATAAAGATAGATCTTTTTAACTCAAAACTCTTTGAAAACTTGTTGCTAAAACACTAAGAAAGATGGGAATTTTTGTCTAGAAATTCTTGTAGAAAACAGCCCAAGAGGGCTATTTATAAACCCTCTCAAAAACTAGCCGTTACAGGCCAAATCAGTAGCTGATGCTGCTGTTGGTCGACCGCCCGGTCGACCGTCCAACGGTCGGATTTCCGACCGTTGTGCTATCGGTCAACCGCCCAGTCGACCGAGGCCAGATCTAGATAGCAGAGCTCTCTAGCCGGTCGACCGTCCGGTTGACCAGGGCCAGATCCAGAGAGCAAAGCTCTCTGGACGGTCGACCGGCCCACCAGCCAAATGACTGTGCAGGTTTGTGCACATCGGTCGACCGGTCTGGTCGACCGATTTCTGCCTTGGTCGACCGTCCGGTCGACCAGCAGAAGGCCAGGTCAAACAAATTATAGGGATTAAAACTTGGTCTTTTTAACTTCTAAAAATCTCATAAAATATACATAAAATTCACAAAAATAATTTCTTTTAAGATCTTTGAAGTACAAGTATATGTGACAAAATTCAACATGTATTATAAACTTTTTGAACCATTTTTATGATATTGAATTTTGGCCTTTAAACAAAATCGTATTTTCCAAAAACCAAACTTTGAAATGGAAAACCGTTTTCTCCAAAACTCATATGGATACAAAAATATGATATTGAAACAAATTTGAAGCATACTGTATATGGATAGAATCTAATATACATATAAAGTATATATCTATGCTTTTGACATGAAATCCAAAAACCGGTTAAGCCGAAAAACAAACTTTAAACGTGTATGTGCATGTGAACTTGAGCATTATCAACACTATGTATCTTTACACAAGATCTAAACATACTAAATACAAACTGAAGTCTTCTTATCTCCAAGCTGACTCGATCCAAATGTGATCCAACAAGCTTGACTCAAACTGAGTGCTAAATCCGATCTTGACGCGTGAGCTCTTGAATCAATACGTGTTTGCTTCAAAACTCCTTTGTTGAAGCTAAACACCTATTTATATTTTGGTCAATAAATGAAACTATTTAAACACAAGATTATTAGTAAACTATAACTATATGAGTTAATTATCATCAAAACTAGAGTGATGGGCCTCTGGGTCAACAAACACGTGTTAACTTTAAAACTTGACTTTGAATCATTTATTGAAGCTAAACCCTACGAGATCTTGATCAATAACTAAAACTATATAAATACAAGATCAATAGTAACTTAACTTTATAAGTTAGTCATCATCAAAACTAATGTGAAGGGCCTTTGGGTTAACAATCTTTCCCTTTTTGAGATGACAAAACTTATGAGGTTATATATGCATGGATTAAAGATAAGCTTCATAGAAGCTCCCCCTTAACTCATGCATAGCAAATAAACAAATAGATATTCAATAAAAGCTTTGATACTAAAAAACAATAATAAAAAATATGCAATAAGTTTCATAGAGAATCTCAGATACCAAATAGAACAAACTATGTTGATTAAGATATATATATATATATATATATATATATATATATAATATATATATATATATATATATTATATATATATTATATATATATATATATATATATATAAGTCCATTGATATCTTAATCATAAAGCATATATATGCATAAAAAACAATATGCATATATAAACACTACATTTCTCTCCTTTTTTTGTCACTCATCAACAAAAAGGGTGAGGAAAAACAAATAATACCAATAAAAACATATTTTTGAAAGAAACTAATTTACAGAGACATAATTTTTACTAATTGATACCAATAAAAAGACACGATACCAATTGAAAGTAAATTCAAACGAATTTTTTTAGGTAAATACTAAATCATTTTGCAAAATGAACACCATTTGAAAATAATACGTACAAAAATACCAATTAAAGGTTATTGATACTAATATTGAAAATGTTAGCATTTTTCAAAAAAAAATATTTTTCTTCATAAAGAGTGAGAGTCAGGTAAAAATATATGCAATTGAAAGTTAAATCAAAAAATTTTCTCCCTTTATGAAATACCAATAAAACTAACGCATAAGCTTGTAAAGATATCAGTTATCATTAAGAATATGAATCAAGTTTAGCATAAAATAATTTGTGCTTTTAAAATATGTATGGACATTGTAAAATAAGCACAATCAAAATCATATATATGTATGATTAGAGCAATATAATATCAATTGAGATATGATACATACATATATAGAAAACATGTATGAGTATACAAAAATTAATTTTCATGGTAAGCAAGTGTATAACTCATAACTACCACCCTATCATGCACATGCTTAAAAGATACTCATTAAGAGCATACAAGGCATGATCGCCCACCAACCGCCCTTTAAAAGGCAGGAGTTTTCAAAAATAAGATTTGAAAATAATTTTAGTATATTTTGAAAACACTACCATTTGAAGAATATGAAACTATTCTTAAGATAATTTTTAAAAATAGTACGAAATCTTTCAAGTAAGGAATAAAAACAAATATTTATCTCATGAAAACATGAAAATCACACGATCATCAGTACTTAAAGAGCGATAAAGCATATATAAGCTCATGAGACAAAAATCATGAGTAAACACAAAATATAAAGTATATAAGAATCATGTAATCAACAAAATCATGGAGATAAGATAATTAAGCTCAATAAAAATATTCTTTTTTAATAATCATAAAATATCAAAACTAAACTTCAAGGCATATGTATATTTTATCAAAACTAAATGATACATACATATCCAAACAAGAAATGAGTCCATAGAGATAATATATGGCATATAAAGTAAGTGACTCAAGGATAGAATATGTATATAATATAGTTTTGGTAAAATTTACATATACATGAAGCTAAACACATTTTTATGAAAAATATTTACAAAATAGGAAATACAAGTATAAATGCGAGAATCATCATAATAAGGTTATACAAATACATGTAATGAGTACAAATGAGTAATGATGCACTCAAACACAATAATCAAGTGTAGCTTACTACTATATAGTAAAACACAAGTTTTAATAAAAGTCACATCTAAATATGTAATCAGAATATGAAGCATAAAAACATAAAAAATATGATCATTAGGCTAAATGCAAATGCTTTAGAATTAGGATATAATAATAGCTAAACTATAGTGAGAATACAAAAGATGTGAATTCAGATGAATATGTGTGTATCTCAAATACTATATATGTATGTCATAAGTCTAATAAATATGCATTTAAACATAATGAATAAGAAAACCAATGCATGCTGACAATTAACAATAAGAAGGCATGTAAATAAAAAAAAGAGTTAGAGATAGTTACCAAAATAAAATGAACTAGTTCTAGGTCTCCAAACCAAGGCGGTCCTCCCACCAAACATCGTTGATAGTGATGCATCCTAAGTTGTGTACATTGAGCTTAAATGCATCCACCACTAAGGAACTAATACCCTCAAGTCTTGTGAGAGTTCATACCTACATCAAATAAAATAGGGATAAATTTTAGAACCCATACTTTTTTGGGTCTATGGGGGTTAGCACCTTTTCTAACCGAAATATACTTGTAAAATTTATAGCATCTAATCTATCATAACAAAATTTTGCAAGGTGGCTTTTATGACCACAGTGTACAAGTGTACACATTAGCATACATAGAATCATGTGGGTGAGCATGATGAGCATGTGTATGCCATGAATTTTTACATATGTGGAGTATGTTTTTTTCAAAACATAGATTCTAATCTTTTGTGGTTCATGTCACATTGGCTTAAAGTGGAGCCCAAATAATTTATACTCTTCTTCAACATGTAAATATTATTATCAATACTTGAAGAAGATGTGGAACATGCATTCTTATCACTGAGAGGTATAACAATAAAATCATAACAAGAACAGAAAGAAAAATCATTTTTCAATGAAAATATTTCTTTTGAAATTAAAACAAATTTATTTTCAAGGATTTGTTCTCTTTTAATACAAAATCATGTTTTGAAGACAAAACCTCATTTTTATTCAAATAGTATCAAAATTATTTTTATTCTTCAAGAACTCATTTTCTTTTAATACAATGTCAAGTTGGGTTTTTAATGAATCTCTTCACTTGAAACCTCAACTTCTCATGCAAAATCAAATCAAGTTTAGAAAACAGAGTCTCATTTTCTTTCTTCAAATCAAACTCTTCTTTTTCAAAAGTTTATATTTGAAAAATAAGTTTCAACAAAAAATTAAAAGTTCTCATTCAATACATGTGCATCCATATTATCATGTTTATTATTAGAAGTACTAGCACAATCATCTAGATGAGTTTCCAAATTTACCTCAAGAGAGTCATTCCCTTGGACCATAAAGCATGCTTGCTCGGACTAATCTACAATGGGTTCCTTCTCCAAAATGTATGTCGTTTGTTCTTTGGGAGAGGTCAATATGTTCCATACTGCAAAAGCAGAATCATAATGAGAAATCAAAGAAAGATAATCTTTGCTTAGTGTTTTTCTAAGTGCAATCAATGCTTGTCCATTTGCCTCAATGTACTTGTTATTACCAAGATGGAATTTCTTGGTAGTGGTAAGATATACATGCAAACTTAGGGCTTTTAAATATAAACTCATTTTAAACTTTCACATATCTATATTTGTATCATCAAACATAGGTGGAGTAAGATAATCCATGAGTGTAAACAAATATGTGTGCAGAGCAAATCTAAATTAGTAATAAAGGATCACACTCCTAGGTGGTTAGACCGAATATCAGAAGCGCTAGTTCTGATACCAATGAAAGTACACCTAGAGGAGGGTCAATAGGTGTAGTGCTAATTTAAGAAAAATAATGCGGAATTTAAAAACTAATTGCTAATACACTATGCGTAACCAAGAGTGCGTCCGAATTCCCTGAGAAGGGCTCTAAAACGACTCCTCGAGATTCCTCTAAATTAAGAGTTGAGGTGCTTTAAAAGCTCTCTTGATTCAACGCAAGTGTGAGCACACAAACTATAATAAGCATGTATATATGAATGAGAAATAATCACAATGCAAGATATATAAAGAGATGAGAGTTGAGAGATAGAAGATCAAATGCAAACACCGAGATATGTTTCAAAATTCGAGTCATTGCTCTACGTCTTCGCCTTCACATAAAAGATTTCAACTATTCACTATAGGATCTCTACACATGAACCTCCACTTAGGAATTACAAATTATAACTTGAAGTACACAACTCCAACTCTTACATCTCTATACAAGAGGGAGTAACAATCACCTTTACACAAGATAGAGTACAAAGCAAAGAAAAGAAATACAACTTAGCGATCCAATGATCACAAACACTCTTGGTGATCTCAAAGGATCACAAATAATTTTTCTCGCAACACAAAGAAACTAAAGATAGATTTGAATTGAATAGCTCATGTGTGAGAAATCAAAGTGTTTGGAAAAGAAATCTCAAAGAAAAATACTTGAAAAAAACTCTAGATAGATATGAAAATAAAGAACAAAATAAATTTCCCAAAGACTTATTTTTTCTTTGATTTTTCCAACACTTTGAAAACAGATAAAGATTAAGAATTAAAGCTCAAAAACTTGTTTTAAAACACTTTAGAAAATGGAAAAGAGAGCACAAGAAATATGGTTAAAATTCTCTTGAAAATTTTTAATGAAAACAGTCCCCAAACTCTTATTTATAAGACTTGGGAAAAACTAGCCATTGGGGTCAAAATCTGCCCAGAATGAGCTGTTGATCAACCGCCTGGTCGACCTGCCAGCAGTCAGAAATTTGACTGTTTGAGCCTGTCAGTTGACCGCCCGGTCGACTGGCTCCAAGGTAAATTAGCCTGTCGGTCGACTGCCCGGTCGACTGAGCCAAGCTGAGACTTCTTGTCTCTCAATCAGTTGACCATGCGGTCGACCTGCCGTATTGGCTAGGTCTTGTGCACGTTCTTATGCACATCGGTCGACCGACCATTCGACCGAGCTCTGGTCCGGTCGACCAGCCGGTCGACCGCCAGAAGGCTCAGAATAGGATTTTAGGGTATGAAATATAACTTGTTAAATACGTAAAAATTCTTATAAAACTCCATAAAATTCACAAAAATAAGTTCATGTAAATATTTTAAGTACAAATACGTGTGATAAGAAATCAACACATATTACAGACTATTTGAACTATTTTTGAGGCATGAAAATTAAGCTTTAAATCAAAAACCCGTATTTTTCAAAAATCAAACTTCTAAAGGAAAATATGATTTTTCTATAAACTTATATAGATACAAAACAAGATATTAAACAATATTTGAAGCATAGCGTGTATGGATATGATCCAATACACATGTAAATGATATATCTATGTTTTTGACATTAAATCTCAAAATAAGCTTTGATAAAAATAAAACTTTAAAATCATGAACTAGAATCATCAAAATAAGTGTTTAAGCATTATGAAATAATAATGTATATGGATGAAATCTAATACACATTTAAACTATATAAACTTGTTTTGATTCTATGTATTCATAAAACATAAAGACTTATTAATCAGCACGATTTTGTCACATTTTTCATGCCCATATTCATCTATTATTTGTCTATAAATAATGCTACTTGGGTATTTTTTTTGTGATGTTTTGCAGACAAAGCTATTAGAAGAAGACTGGACCACAAAAGCGTTCTTTGGAGACTGTAAAGCGTGCAATAGGAGATTGAAGGAGAGATAGGATACTTGACACTGCCAGTACTGCTCTACCACGCTCAAAACGGACATCAAATAAATCTACAGTCAATTTGGAGAAATTTGAAGCTAGTTGGGACGAAAACGCAATTTTGTGAAGTCCAAGGGCTTAAATATAATTTGACATGAAAGAGCTTTTCTGTGTAATTAAAATAATTTCTGTGAACTTTATGTAAAATAGTCAAACTCTAAGTCTATAAATAGCCATGTGAGGCTAGGGTTAGGGGAGGATGATTTTTTCCTGTAATCTTAGTTTTCAGAATTTAATTTAGACTGCTGGATACTTTTTCTGAATTATTTTTCCTTGTTTCTGTCTCGTCCCACACGCCGAAGTAATGGCGTCAGCCTCGGCATTAGCCTTTTCTTCTGTTTCCAAGACATCCTACTGAAGGAAGAGCCTTATAGCACTCTCCCAAGATGCCTAAGAGGCGCTGACAAAAGGGGGAAAAAGGGAGAGAAAGGGCGCCTGAAAAACCATTGCAGCGCCTTCAAATGAAGGCGCTGCATTAAAGTAAAGGGGGGCCCACTATGCTATAGGCACCCCCCATATTAAGGCGCCTAAGGAGGCTCTGCAACAGCAGTGCCTTCAAAATGAAGGCATTGCCTTCAAGGAGAAAGGCGGCCAGCCAGACGAGTGGGGCCCGCAGGTGCCATCAAGGCCATTCAGAACGTGGATTTCGAGGTGCAGGTGCGTGTTTCCCTCGCTCTAGACTACCAACAAGCTTAATTTATGTTAGTACTTTAAATATTTAATTCAGTCCTAAATATACTTGTTTAGGGAATTATTTAGATCATTAATTTAATTAATAATTTAGTTTTTAATTGATTTATAATTCATTTCTTAAACTGCATGATAATTAAATTTAATATGTGTAACTAAATAAAATTTCATGAGCTAAGGTGCTGAACCTAGGCCACTAGATTGTGGTGGACTTTTAAATCTCTCAAATAAAATATGAAAAACACATAAATTGATTTTTAATCAATGGGATTAATTGTTAGACGTTAGAAATTTGACAAGATATGTTTAAATAATCGATATTCCATGCTTAATATTTTTCTTAATTATTAGTTTAATTTTATTCTCGTACTTTGATGGTCTATGCGATTTATTTTAATATCTTGTGCTTAGGACTAAAGTTCTAGAATTTATGACCAATTGAGAAAAGAGATTATTATTGTGCAATCATTAAATTGAGAGACAAATACCACCACATGAACAGTAGTCTAGGGAATTCTACCCCAGGTACATAATCCTTCTCTTTGACAACTTAGTTCAGACCACTTCCAATCTTTTTACCCAATCACCTAATTTGTGTTAGGACCATTTATGTAACACCCCACTCCCAGAATACGTGCACAGTTACGTATCCTGATTTTTGAGCATATTTTCTTCTATTATTATTATATTTTATTTTCTACTATCCTTACTCATGTAGTAGTACTGTATGATTTGACCTGTTTGGTATTCAGATTTGACTGATTTTAGTTTCAAATATTATTTTCTAATATTCTAGATTTTTCATGATTTTCTGGAATTTTTCGGAATTAAAATGTAAATCTTCAAAACCGGTGTCGGCCAGTATCACTGGTTGATTCCAGGAATTTTAATTTACAATTGGAATCAAATTTCTGGATTCCGCTTTTACATTTTATCTTAGAATTATGTTTCATCCTTCGGGCATTTTCTGGGAATTTTTAGACTTTATCAAAAATTCAGCCTACCCGGTGTAGACACCGCGCCCAGTACATTCTAAGATTTTTATTTTGAAAATGAGATAGAATTTTGAAAACCGATTTCATTAAAAGTCATTTTATAATATTTATGATTTTTGTGAATTTTTGGATAGCATTCCGAGATACTTCAATTTTTAGTCATTTCTAGAGTTTCGGTATTTTCCCAGATACCGAGAACTTATCCAAGTTTTCCACTTCTCTATCTTTTCATATTTTTCTCTCTCTTCCTCAAACACGATCTTAGCCAGCCAGGTTCATCATTTAATGCAGCCACCCTCTCCATGCTGCATTAAATGCGTATGGGCTAATTCAACTCAAGTCAAATCCCCCATGCTTTGTCCTTTTCCTTTGAAACGCAGCTTCCTTGCGTTTTTCTCTGGACGCAGCCTTGAAGCTCCCGCGTTTGGCTCCATTTTGGCCTAAACGCAGCCTTGGGACCTTGCAAACGCCACACTCTTTGGAGGGAAGTGATGATGGGTTATTATTATAATGTTTCCTCCCTTTATATATATGCATCCCCTTCTCTCTCTTTCATTTTCCTTCATCCTTTTTGCCTCCTGCAAGCTCCAACAGCAAGCTCCATCTCCACCAAGCCCTTGGCCGGCCATCACAACCCCTTACCTTCACCATTTTTCCACTAGCTCCTCCATCTTCTTCTCCTCCATATTCTCCACCCTTTTTCAACCACTAACTCCTTCTTCTTCAACTTCTTTCACCAAGAGACACCCAAAGAACCCATCACCTCCATAAAACTTCATCACCATCTCCACCACCACCCGCACCACCGTAGCCTCCACCGAGCATACCATCTTCACCCCCTCGTCAACCTCTTTCCGGCGGACTATAGCTTCATTCCCGCAACGCCATTTGCAAAATCTCGTTTTGCCATATTGAGTTGGACTTGCACCATCAACCTTTTGCCTTCTCTTGTGAGGACCGGTACCCTCCTTTGGATTGGGACCGCGTTTCTCTGCGTCGGACGCGTTCTAGGCGAGTAATTCTGCTCGCCAAGACTTGGACATTATTTCCATAACTTGTAATTTTAACAACAAACTCAGCCCTCAACATCAGGACTTGCTTTCTGTTCTGCACCCATATTAGTCGACTTGGCCAGCCCATTAGTCGACTAACTTTTCACCCTGAAACGCAGTTTTCTGAAGACCCAACCTATTAGTCGACTAACCTATTTCCTATAGTCGACTAACCCTCTGCTGGAAACGCAGCTTCTATATAGTCGACTACCCCCTTTTCTATAGTCGACTGACTTTCTCCTGAAGACGCGACTTTGAGGGACGCGCTCTTTCTTGAAACGCGGCCCACTCTTTCATTCCTTGTTGATTAACTCTTCCTGGTGAGACGCGGACTTGTGAAACGCGGATTCATGAGACGCGGACTTTTGACAAGACGCGAATCTGTGAAACGCGGCTTCACGAGACGCCGTTTTGCGAAATGCAGCAGACTAGTCGACTCCCCCAATACTCTAGTCGACTAACCCTTTTTCTGAAAACGCTGATTTCCTGAAACGCCACCTTACTGGTCGACTTGCCTTTTCCTATAGTCGACTAACTCCCCTATTAGTCGACTAATCACTTTCCTTAGTCGACTAATCTTGACTGAATCACTTTGGTTAATTATTTTCTTGGGGATAAGTCTTATACTTGGATCATGCTTTATATATTGTTATTTCATGACATGTTACTTGATGAATATCACCTCTTATCGAGCTATCTATTAACACGAGGCATGATACACCTGACTCCTATAATTATCATTATAACGGGAATGATAACCGGACTTCATGATTTACAAACTTGATATACCTGTACTCCTGACATGTTCCTGCTCATTCCCGAAATCTGATAATTATTTAATATACCATAAAATGGACAACTTACATTGGGTCGGGGGAAACATGCGGCTATCAATATGTGTTCGTGTTTACAGTGGTATTAGGTATGTTGTGCAACTAAATTTCCGGTCTGACCTGTGGGCCTCCAGGCGACCGAGGGGAGTGCTGGCTCCCTCATTCCTGGTACCATCATGATAAGGGCATACAATAAGACCCTCCTGTTTGCCTTGCGGCGGGTTCCGTCTACCAAGCAACGGAACAATCCTGGGCCGTGGTCCCGGGTATGCACGGGACCCACTGTAAACATAGTTCGTTGATACCCCGCTAGTTTCCAATAACAACCTTGCTTTACTGGGATATGGATCTATGTGTGCTGGGACGCTAGTCCACATAGCTAGATATCAGGGTAAGGTAAATAATAATAATAATAATAACAATAATAAGACGCTAATTGTGGGTGTTGTATACGCTTGGATTACGGTAACATGAGATAAAGGTATATAGATGAGGGTTTCCTTGTTTGGATTATTCCCTCGAGGTACTAGTCTCATGAGGCCGTAGCTTAAGCTTATATAATGCCCTTTCATTTTTAACATGTTGCGCTTCTTTTACTTGCTGGCTGATTACTCATGATATTGCACCACCTCTCATGCTCTTTCCTCTTATGCCACTCGGCTGTTACCTGATCACTTGTTTGGGAGGTCCTGACTCCTTGAATTTGTATGTTCAGGTTCCGAACCTTGGATCGAGGTGGAGCCTTCTGTGGAGGACCAGGCTTTCCTTTCCGAGCAGGCTGATTAGTCTCGGTTGCTGTCATCCCAGACTTTCCTTTTGGCTCGCGGGACCTTTCTTCAGCTCGTGAGCATCCTTGTAATTATCTTGTAAATCGTACTTTTGAGTTTGGCTGTGATATATGATGCATGCGATATGTAAATATATGTCACATTCTGTGATAACCTTGTACCTTGTACTTCTTATGTTGGCATATAAAAGGACGCTACGCTTTGTCGTACTCTGATTCTTGTTTGTACTGATGCTTAGCGTATATACGTAAGGGTATTTCTGACCTGCGTATGTACGTCGCAGTGACGTCCCCGTACCCGTGGGATCGGGGCGTTACAGGTTGGTATCAGAGCCTAGGCTCTCACACCTATAGTACAATCAAGCAGCAAATTAATGAAATTTGCCATTGCCAACTACAATATACAAGGTTATCTTGTCCTTCTTGATTCCTTTCCTTGTGTCCTAAAATCCTTTCATCTTTCCAATTTCCAGTCTCCTTTTTACCAACATAAGTATGGATAGAAGGGCGAGTCGTAACAATGCCGGGCAAGCATCCAATGGACCCACGGGGGAGAATGTTGAAATACTGAGGGTTATCCAGACTATGATGGAAAATCAGCAACAGCAGACGGAACTCCTTCGGCAAGAGTTAGCAACTCCTAAGGAACAGAGGCCGGGGAATGTATCAGACTTTAGGCGATTACAACCGGCGATATTCACCGGAGAAGAGAGACCACTAGAGGCTGAGCAATGGCTGATTGACACCACAGATCTGTTGAACGCAGCCCGGGTTCCAAAGGAAAATCAAGTGGAGGTCGCTAAGATTCAACTAAAGGATGTAGCCAGGACCTGGTGGCTAGCTGAGGAAGCAAGATTAGAGAAACCTGTCTCGTGGGATCAGTTTTCCCAAAGCTTCTATAGTAGATTTTTCCCTGCCACCGCTCAAAAAGAGATGGAAGAACAGTTCATCCGACTTCAGCAGTGGAACCGGTCTGTGGACGAATATGCCGCTGAGTTTTTGAGGCTGAGCCGCTTCGCTCCATATATGGTAGCTGATGAAGAGAAGTGAGCGAGTAGATTCCAACAGGGTTTGCGAATGGACATTCAGATCCTCTTGATGCCCCAGCAGCTGAAAACGTATTCCCAAGTCCTCACCATAGCTCGGGAAGTTGAGCGAGGACTGGAGAAAGGAAGACTAACATGATGAGGAACCAGGCCATGAAGAGGCCATTCCCACAAGCAGGAAGAGGAGGTCCATACAGAGCAGCGAGAGTCCCAGCCATGAGACGGCCATTCCGACCAGCTCCCTTTCCAGTAACCCAACCATTCTTCTTTTGTAGTTATTGCCAGAAACCAGGTCACACCCGACAGAATTGCCGAAGGGCAAATGGTTATGCCTGGCATGTGGTTCCCATGACCATTCAGTAGAAGTCTGCCCCCACAAGAGAATGGGGATAGCCAACCAAGCACTGCCAGCGCTTCCAGGACCAGATGGACAGAGGAACCAGGGGCCAATGGTTAGGAGAGCCTTCCCCCTCCCCCACAGCAAGTTATCCGCCCAGTCCAGAGGGGAGTTAGAGCTGCAGCAGGCCGTGGAAGAGGACGAGCTTACAACCTGACAGCGGAAGAGGCCGAAACTTCTGGAGAAGTGGTAACAGGTAAGATCAGGGTACACTCGAAGCCCGTTCTTGCCCTCTTTGATTCGGGTGCATCTCATTGTTACATATCTGATCGTTTTGTTGCCTTGCATTATATACCTGTTCGAACTTTAGACCACCAATGGGAGATTAGTACAGGGAATGGAGTAGTCGTATCCACTAAGGTTTGTATTGATTGCCCTGTAGAACTCTGTAACAGGACCTTGGCCATAGATATGCTCGTACTAGATACTAAAGGGTACGACATAATCTTAGGCATGACTTGGCTCAGTAAATACCATGCGGTCATTGATTGCCGAAGCAAGAAAGTTATTTTCAGAATACCGCTTCAGCCTGAGTTCCAATTTGAAGGAGAACGCAAACCTGCCAAAGGAAAAGCACAGATGACTGCTGGTGAGATCCAGAAGAAGAGAGTGCCAGTTTGGAATGAGTTTCCAGAAGTATTTAAGGAGATCTCAGGACTTCCACCTGATAGGGTAATTGAGTTCTCTATCGATACCCTTCCAGGTACAGTTCCGATATCCAAAGCTCCATACAGAATGGCACCCACTGAGTTGGAGATTCTAAAGAAACAGCTGCAAGAATACTTGGATAAGGGATTAATTAGACCAAGTGCTTCACCATGGGGAGCTCCAGTACTCTTGGCAAACAAAAGGACGGTGGTAAACGGTTATGTATAGACTATAGAGAATTGAACAAAGTTACCATCAAGAATAAGTACCCTTTACCAAGAATTGATGATCTGTTTGATCAGCTTCATGGGGCCCGAGTATTTTCAAAGTTGGATTTGCAATCAGGATATCACCAGCTAAGGGTAAAGAAAGAAGATATTCCAAAGACAGCATTCAGGACTCGTTATGGCCATTATGAATTTCTAGTTATGCCTTTCGGAGTCACCAATGCCCCTGCAATTTTCATGGATTTGATGAACAGAGTGTTCTCATCATATTTGGATCAGTTTGTAGTTGTTTTCATAGATGACATCTTGATCTATTCGAAGAACGACAGAGAGCATGCAGACCACTTGAGGATAGTGTTACAGACTCTCCAACAGGAACAACTTCATGCTAAGCAAAGCAAATGTGATTTCTGGTTAAATAGTGTGGCCTTCCTTGGACACATAATTTCAGAAGAAGGAATTTCAGTAGACCCTAGTAAAATTCAGGCAGTAAAGGACTGGCCAATTCCAAGGACAGTAACAGAAATTAAGAGTTTTATTGGATTAGCCGGATATTACAGGCGCTTTGTCCAAGATTTTTCTAAGATTGCAGCCCCGTTAACAAAGCTCACCCGGAAAGGAGAAAAATATATATGGACCAAGGAATGTGCCGCAGCATTTGAGCAATTAAAGGAAAGACTCATTACAGCTCCAGTTTTGAAGACTCCCTCAGGAAGAGGAGGGATGGTTATATACAGTGACGCATCCGGGAAAGGCCTGGGATGTGTATTAATGCAGCATGGTCACGTCATAGCTTATGCATCCAGGCAACTGAAGCCACATGAGCGGAATTACCCAACTCATGACTTAGAATTGGCAGCAGTGATATTCGCATTGAAGATCTGGAGACATTATCTTCTGGGAGACAAGGTACTAATCTACACGGATCAAAAGCCTAAAGTATGTCTTCACACAGAAAGAATTGAACATGAGACAGCGACGGTGGCTTGAACTAATGGCAGATTATGATATCGACCTACAATATCATCCAGGCAAAGTTAATACAGTACCAGATGCATTGAGCAGGAAGCCAGAAAATAAAATGCTAGTACAACTTACGCATCAGAAGGAGTTAATTCGGGACATCATGAAACTGGACCTGATGATAGTACAAGGAGTCGATAAGACAGGACAGTTGATGACCTTTCAGATCCAGTCAACCCTGATGGATGAGATTAAAGAAGCTCAAAGGAAGACCCCAGATTACAGAAGTACAGAGCTCAATTAGAGGCTGGATTGAGAACGGATATCCGCATTCACTCGGACGATGCACTATATTTTGGTAACCGAATTTGTGTTCCCCAAGGAGAAGTTCGACAGAAAATTTTGGCAGAGGCACATAGTTCAGCTTATTCTATACATCCAGGAGGAACTAAAATGTATCAGGACTTGAAGCAGAAGTTTTGGTGGAATGCCATGAAGAGGGAGATAGCCCAGTATGTGGCCAAGTGCTTAGTTTGTCAGCAGATAAAGGCAGAACACCAGAGAACAGCTGGACTCCTACAACCGTTGCCAATACCAGAATGGAAATGGGAGCATATCACCATGGATTTTGTTACAGCTCTACCCCGAAGTCCAAAGGGTAATAATGCAGTATGGGTGATCGTTGACCGCCTCACAAAAGCAGCTCACTTTCTACCTTTCAGAGTAGGTCAGTCAACAGAAGTTCTGGCAGACAAGTACATAAGAGAAATTGTTCGTCTACATGGAGTTCCAGTTAGCATCGTGTCAGATAGGGACACAAGATTCCGATCACATTTCTGGGAAAGTCTCCAAGAAAGTTTAGGAACTCGTCTGGAATTCAGTACTTCATATCACCCCCAGACAGACGGACAATCGGAACGGACCATTCAAATTCTTGAAGACATGTTGCGAGCCTGCATGATAGAATTTAAAGGGTCATGGGAGGACCATATTCATTTGGTGGAGTTCTCTTATAATAACAGCTATCAGGCTAGTATCAGAATGGCACCATTTGAGGCGTTGTATGGCAGAAAGTGCAGGTCGCCGATATGTTGGGACGAAGTCGGCGAAAGGAGACTTATGGGACCAGATTTACTAGTTCAGACAACGGATAAAGTCCGAATTATCAGAGATCACCTCCGGGCAGCACAGAGCCGACAAAAGAGTTGGGCAGACACAAGTAGGAGACCATTGGAATTCAGAACAGGTGACCATGTGTTTTTGAAGATATCACCCACCAAAGGGGTAATCCGTTTCGGTACACGTGGAAAGCTCAGTCCGAGGTACATCGGCCCATTCGAAATTTTGGATCGTGTGGGAGATGTGGCTTACCGATTGGCACTACCGCCATCTTTGGACGGAGTACACAACGTATTCCATGTATCACAGTTGATGAGGTATGTCAAGGATGAGAGTCACATTCTGGATCACTCTGAATTGGAACTACAGCCTGATTTGTCTTACGAAGAGCAGCCGATGGCCATCCTGGACGAGAGTGTTAAGACTCTGAAGAATAAGGCCATACCATTGGTATTAGTTTCTTGGAATAGGCATGCACCAGGAGAGGCTACATGGGAACGAGAGGACGTTATTCGTGAGCGTTACCCCCATCTATTTACAACTTAGTTGGTAAAACCCTTCTTCCTATTCTCTCTACCGTCATCTTCCCCTTCCTGAAATTTCGAGGACGAAATTTTTGTAAGGTGGATAGATTGTAACACCCCACTCCCAGAATACGTGCACAGTTACGTATCCTGATTTTTGAGCATATTTTCTTCTATTATTATTATATTTTATTTTCTACTATCCTTACTCATGTAGTAGTACTGTATGATTTGACCTGTTTGGTATTCAGATTTGACTGATTTTAGTTTCAAATATTGTTTTCTAATATTCTAGATTTTTCATGATTTTCTGGAATTTTTCGGAATTAAAATGTAAATCTTCAAAACCGGTGTCGGCCAGTATCACTGGTTGATTCCAGGAATTTTAATTTACAATTGGAATCAAATTTCTGGATTCCGCTTTTACATTTTATCTTAGAATTATGTTTTCATCCTTCGGGCATTTTCTGGGAATTTTTAGACTTTATCAAAAATTCAGCCTACCCGGTGTAGACACCGCGCCCAGTACATTCTAAGATTTTTATTTTGAAAATGAGATAGAATTTCTGAAAACCGATTTCATTAAAAGTCATTTTATAATATTTATGATTTTTGTGAATTTTTGGATAGCATTCCGAGATACTTCAATTTTTAGTCATTTCTGGAGTTTTCGGTATTTTCCCAGATACCGAGAACTTATCCAAGTTTTCCACTTCTCTATCTTTCCATATTTTTCTCTCTCTTCCTCAAACACGATCTTAGCCAGCCAGGTTCATCATTTAATGCAGCCACCCTCTCCATGCTGCATTAAATGCGTATGGGCTAATTCAACTCAAGTCAAATCCCCCATGCTTTGTCCTTTTCCTTTGAAACGCAGCTTCCTTGCGTTTTTCTCTGGACGCAGCCTTGAAGCTCCCGCGTTTGGCTCCATTTTGGCCTAAACGCAGCCTTGGGACCTTGCAAACGCCACACTCTTTGGAGGGAAGTGATGATGGGTTATTATTATAATGTTTCCTCCCTTTATATATATGCATCCCTTCTCTCTCTTTCATTTTCCTTCATCCTTTTTGCCTCCTGCAAGCTCCAACAGCAAGCTCCATCTCCACCAAGCCCTTGGCCGGCCATCACAACCCCTTACCTTCACCATTTTTCCACTAGCTCCTCCATCTTCTTCTCCTCCATATTCTCCACCCTTTTCCAACCACTAACTCCTTCTTCTTCAACTTCTTTCACCAAGAGACACCCAAAGAACCCATCACCTCCATAAAACTTCATCACCATCTCCACCACCACCCGCACCACCGTAGCCTCCACCGAGCATACCATCTTCACCCCCTCGTCAACCTCTTTCCGGCGGACTATAGCTTCATTCCCCGCAACGCCATTTGCAAAATCTCGTTTTGCCATATTGAGTTGGACTTGCACCATCAACCTTTTGCCTTCTCTTGTGAGGACCGGTACCCTCCTTTGGATTGGGACCGCGTTTCTCTGCGTCGGACGCGTTCTAGGCGAGTAATTCTGCTCGCCAAGACTTGGACATTATTTCCATAACTTGTAATTTTAACAACAAACTCAGCCCTCAACATCAGGACTTGCTTTCTGTTCTGCACCCATATTAGTCGACTTGGCCAGCCCATTAGTCGACTAACTTTTCACCCTGAAACGCAGTTTTCTGAAGACCCAACCTATTAGTCGACTAACCTATTTCCTATAGTCGACTAACCCTCTGCTGGAAACGCAGCTTCTATATAGTCGACTACCCCCTTTTCTATAGTCGACTGACTTTCTCCTGAAGACGCGACTTTGAGGGACGCGCTCTTTCTTGAAACGCGGCCCACTCTTTCATTCCTTGTTGATTAACTCTTCCTGGTGAGACGCGGACTTGTGAAACGCGGATTCATGAGACGCGGACTTTTGACAAGACGCGGATCTGTGAAACGCGGCTTCACGAGACGCCGTTTTGCGAAATGCAGCAGACTAGTCGACTCCCCAATACTCTAGTCGACTAACCCTTTTTCTGAAAACGCTGATTTCCTGAAACGCCACCTTACTGGTCGACTTGCCTTTTCCTATAGTCGACTAACTCCCCTATTAGTCGACTAATCACTTTCCTTAGTCGACTAATCTTGACTGAATCACTTTGGTTAATTATTTTCTTGGGGATAAGTCTTATACTTGGATCATGCTTTATATATTGTTATTTCATGACATGTTACTTGATGAATATCACCTCTTATCGAGCTATCTATTAACACAAGGCATGATACACCTGACTCCTATAATTATCATTATAACGGGAATGATAACCGGACTTCATGATTTACAAACTTGATATACCTGTACTCCTGACATGTTCCTGCTCATTCCCGAAATCTGATAATTATTTAATATACCATAAAATGGACAACTTACATTGGGTCGGGGGAAACATGCGGCTATCAATATGTGTTCGTGTTTACAGTGGTATTAGGTATGTTGTGCAACTAAATTTCCGGTCTGACCTGTGGGCCTCCAGGCGACCGAGGGGAGTGCTGGCTCCCTCATTCCTGGTACCATCATGATAAGGGCATACAATAAGACCCTCCTGTTTGCCTTGCGGCGGGTTCCGTCTACCAAGCAACGGAACAATCCTGGGCCGTGGTCCCGGGTATGCACGGGACCCACTGTAAACATAGTTCGTTGATACCCCCGCTAGTTTCCAATAACAACCTTGCTTTACTGGGATATGGATCTATGTGTGCTGGGACGCTAGTCCACATAGCTAGATATCAGGGTAAGGTAAATAATAATAATAATAATAACAATAATAAGACGCTAATTGTGGGTGTTGTATACGCTTGGATTACGGTAACATGAGATAAAGGTATATAGATGAGGGTTTCCTTGTTTGGATTATTCCCTCGAGGTACTAGTCTCATGAGGCCGTAGCTTAAGCTTATATAATGCCCTTTCATTTTTAACATGTTGCGCTTCTTTTACTTGCTGGCTGATTACTCATGATATTGCACCACCTCTCATGCTCTTTCCTCTTATGCCACTCGGCTGTTACCTGATCACTTGTTTGGGAGGTCCTGACTCCCTTGAATTTGTATGTTCAGGTTCCGAACCTTGGATCGAGGTGGAGCCTTCTGTGGAGGACCAGGCTTTCCTTTCCGAGCAGGCTGATTAGTCTCGGTTGCTGTCATCCCAGACTTTCCTTTTGGCTCGCGGGACCTTTCTTCAGCTCGTGAGCATCCTTGTAATTATCTTGTAAATCGTACTTTTGAGTTTGGCTGTGATATATGATGCATGCGATATGTAAATATATGTCACATTCTGTGATAACCTTGTACCTTGTACTTCTTATGTTGGCATATAAAAGGACGCTACGCTTTGTCGTACTCTGATTCTTGTTTGTACTGATGCTTAGCGTATATACGTAAGGGTATTTCTGACCTGCGTATGTACGTCGCAGTGACGTCCCCGTACCCGTGGGATCGGGGCGTTACAGGTTGGTATCAGAGCCTAGGCTCTCACACCTATAGTACAATCAAGCAGCAAATTAATGGAATTTGCCATTGCCAACTACAGTATACAAGGTTATCTTGTCCTTCTTGATTCCTTTCCTTGTGTCCTAAAATCCTTTCATCTTTCTAATTTCCAGTCTCCTTTTTACCAACATAAGTATGGATAGAAGGGCGAGTCGTAACAATGCCGGGCAAGCATCCAATGGACCCACGGGGGAGAATGTTGAAATACTGAGGGTTATCCAGACTATGATGGAAAATCAGCAACAGCAGACGGAACTCCTTCGGCAAGAGTTAGCAACTCCTAAGGAACAGAGGCCGGGGAATATATCAGACTTTAGGCGATTACAACCGGCGATATTCACCGGAGAAGAGAGACCACTAGAGGCTGAGCAATGGCTGATTGACACCACAGATCTGTTGAACGCAGCCCGGGTTCCAAAGGAAAATCAAGTGGAGGTCGCTAAGATTCAACTAAAGGATGTAGCCAGGACCTGGTGGCTAGCTGAGGAAGCAAGATTAGAGAAACCTGTCTCGTGGGATCAGTTTTCCCAAAGCTTCTATAGTAGATTTTTCCCTGCCACCGCTCAAAAAGAGATGGAAGAACAGTTCATCCGACTTCAGCAGTGGAACCGGTCTGTGGACGAATATGCCGCTGAGTTTTTGAGGCTGAGCCGCTTCGCTCCATATATGGTAGCTGATGAAGAGAAGTGAGCGAGTAGATTCCAACAGGGTTTGCGAATGGACATTCAGATCCTCTTGATGCCCCAGCAGCTGAAAACGTATTCCCAAGTCCTCACCATAGCTCGGGAAGTTGAGCGAGGACTGGAGAAAGGGAAGACTAACATGATGAGGAACCAGGCCATGAAGAGGCCATTCCCACAAGCAGGAAGAGGAGGTCCATACAGAGCAGCGAGAGTCCCAGCCATGAGACGGCCATTCCGACCAGCTCCCTTTCCAGTAACCCAATCATTCTTCTTTTGTAGTTATTGCCAGAAACCAGGTCACACCGACAGAATTGCCGAAGGGCAAATGGGTTATGCCTGGCATGTGGTTCCCATGACCATTCAGTAGAAGTCTGCCCCCACAAGAGAATGGGGATAGCCAACCAAGCACTGCCAGCGCTTCCAGGACCAGATGGACAGAGGAACCAGGGGCCAATGGTTAGGAGAGCCCTTCCCCCTCCCCACAGCAAGTTATCCGCCCAGTCCAGAGGGGAGTTAGAGCTGCAGCAGGCCGTGGAAGAGGACGAGCTTACAACCTGACAGCGGAAGAGGCCGAAACTTCTGGAGAAGTGGTAACAGGTAAGATCAGGGTACACTCGAAGCCCGTTCTTGCCCTCTTTGATTCGGGTGCATCTCATTGTTACATATCTGATCGTTTTGTTGCCTTGCATTATATACCTGTTCGAACTTTAGACCACCAATGGGAGATTAGTACAGGGAATGGAGTAGTCGTATCCACTAAGGTTTGTATTGATTGCCCTGTAGAACTCTGTAACAGGACCTTGGCCATAGATATGCTCGTACTAGATACTAAAGGGTACGACATAATCTTAGGCATGACTTGGCTCAGTAAATACCATGCGGTCATTGATTGCCGAAGCAAGAAAGTTATTTTCAGAATACCGCTTCAGCCTGAGTTCCAATTTGAAGGAGAACGCAAACCTGCCAAAGGAAAAGCACAGATGACTGCTGGTGAGATCCAGAAGAAGAGAGTGCCAGTTTGGAATGAGTTTCCAGAAGTATTTAAGGAGATCTCAGGACTTCCACCTGATAGGGTAATTGAGTTCTCTATCGATACCCTTCCAGGTACAGTTCCGATATCCAAAGCTCCATACAGAATGGCACCCACTGAGTTGGAGATTCTAAAGAAACAGCTGCAAGAATACTTGGATAAGGGATTAATTAGACCAAGTGCTTCACCATGGGGAGCTCCAGTACTCTTGGCAAACAAAAAGGACGGTGGTAAACGGTTATGTATAGACTATAGAGAATTGAACAAAGTTACCATCAAGAATAAGTACCCTTTACCAAGAATTGATGATCTGTTTGATCAGCTTCATGGGGCCCGAGTATTTTCAAAGTTGGATTTGCAATCAGGATATCACCAGCTAAGGGTAAAGAAAGAAGATATTCCAAAGACAGCATTCAGGACTCGTTATGGCCATTATGAATTTCTAGTTATGCCTTTCGGAGTCACCAATGCCCCTGCAATTTTCATGGATTTGATGAACAGAGTGTTCTCATCATATTTGGATCAGTTTGTAGTTGTTTTCATAGATGACATCTTGATCTATTCGAAGAACGACAGAGAGCATGCAGACCACTTGAGGATAGTGTTACAGACTCTCCAACAGGAACAACTTCATGCTAAGCAAAGCAAATGTGATTTCTGGTTAAATAGTGTGGCCTTCCTTGGACACATAATTTCAGAAGAAGGAATTTCAGTAGACCCTAGTAAAATTCAGGCAGTAAAGGACTGGCCAATTCCAAGGACAGTAACAGAAATTAAGAGTTTTATTGGATTAGCCGGATATTACAGGCGCTTTGTCCAAGATTTTTCTAAGATTGCAGCCCCGTTAACAAAGCTCACCCGGAAAGGAGAAAAATATATATGGACCAAGGAATGTGCCGCAGCATTTGAGCAATTAAAGGAAAGACTCATTACAGCTCCAGTTTTGAAGACTCCCTCAGGAAGAGGAGGGATGGTTATATACAGTGACGCATCGGGAAAGGCCTGGGATGTGTATTAATGCAGCATGGTCACGTCATAGCTTATGCATCCAGGCAACTGAAGCCACATGAGCGGAATTACCCAACTCATGACTTAGAATTGGCAGCAGTGATATTCGCATTGAAGATCTGGAGACATTATCTTCTGGGAGACAAGGTACTAATCTACACGGATCACAAAAGCCTAAAGTATGTCTTCACACAGAAAGAATTGAACATGAGACAGCGACGGTGGCTTGAACTAATGGCAGATTATGATATCGACCTACAATATCATCCAGGCAAAGTTAATACAGTACCAGATGCATTGAGCAGGAAGCCAGAAAATAAAATGCTAGTACAACTTACGCATCAGAAGGAGTTAATTCGGGACATCATGAAACTGGACCTGATGATAGTACAAGGAGTCGATAAGACAGGACAGTTGATGACCTTTCAGATCCAGTCAACCCTGATGGATGAGATTAAAGAAGCTCAAAGGGAAGACCCCAGATTACAGAAGTACAGAGCTCAATTAGAGGCTGGATTGAGAACGGATATCCGCATTCACTCGGACGATGCACTATATTTTGGTAACCGAATTTGTGTTCCCCAAGGAGAAGTTCGACAGAAAATTTTGGCAGAGGCACATAGTTCAGCTTATTCTATACATCCAGGAGGAACTAAAATGTATCAGGACTTGAAGCAGAAGTTTTGGTGGAATGCCATGAAGAGGGAGATAGCCCAGTATGTGGCCAAGTGCTTAGTTTGTCAGCAGATAAAGGCAGAACACCAGAGAACAGCTGGACTCCTACAACCGTTGCCAATACCAGAATGGAAATGGGAGCATATCACCATGGATTTTGTTACAGCTCTACCCCGAAGTCCAAAGGGTAATAATGCAGTATGGGTGATCGTTGACCGCCTCACAAAAGCAGCTCACTTTCTACCTTTCAGAGTAGGTCAGTCAACAGAAGTTCTGGCAGACAAGTACATAAGAGAAATTGTTCGTCTACATGGAGTTCCAGTTAGCATCGTGTCAGATAGGGACACAAGATTCCGATCACATTTCTGGGAAAGTCTCCAAGAAAGTTTAGGAACTCGTCTGGAATTCAGTACTTCATATCACCCCCAGACAGACGGACAATCGGAACGGACCATTCAAATTCTTGAAGACATGTTGCGAGCCTGCATGATAGAATTTAAAGGGTCATGGGAGGACCATATTCATTTGGTGGAGTTCTCTTATAATAACAGCTATCAGGCTAGTATCAGAATGGCACCATTTGAGGCGTTGTATGGCAGAAAGTGCAGGTCGCCGATATGTTGGGACGAAGTCGGCGAAAGGAGACTTATGGGACCAGATATACTAGTTCAGACAACGGATAAAGTCCGAATTATCAGAGATCACCTCCGGGCAGCACAGAGCCGACAAAAGAGTTGGGCAGACACAAGTAGGAGACCATTGGAATTCAGAACAGGTGACCATGTGTTTTTGAAGATATCACCCACCAAAGGGGTAATCCGTTTCGGTACACGTGGAAAGCTCAGTCCGAGGTACATCGGCCCATTCGAAATTTTGGATCGTGTGGGAGATGTGGCTTACCGATTGGCACTACCGCCATCTTTGGACGGAGTACACAACGTATTCCATGTATCACAGTTGATGAGGTATGTCAAGGATGAGAGTCACATTCTGGATCACTCTGAATTGGAACTACAGCCTGATTTGTCTTACGAAGAGCAGCCGATGGCCATCCTGGACGAGAGTGTTAAGACTCTGAAGAATAAGGCCATACCATTGGTATTAGTTTCTTGGAATAGGCATGCACCAGGAGAGGCTACATGGGAACGAGAGGACGTTATTCGTGAGCGTTACCCCCATCTATTTACAACTTAGTTGGTAAAACCCTTCTTCCTATTCTCTCTACCGTCATCTTCCCCTTCCTGAAATTTCGAGGACGAAATTTTTGTAAGGTGGATAGATTGTAACACCCCACTCCCAGAATACGTGCACAGTTACGTATCCTGATTTTTGAGCATATTTTCTTCTATTATTATTATATTTTATTTTCTACTATCCTTACTCATGTAGTAGTACTGTATGATTTGACCTGTTTGGTATTCAGATTTGACTGATTTTAGTTTCAAATATTGTTTTCTAATATTCTAGATTTTTCATGATTTTCTGGAATTTTTCGGAATTAAAATGTAAATCTTCAAAACCGGTGTCGGCCAGTATCACTGGTTGATTCCAGGAATTTTAATTTACAATTGGAATCAAATTTCTGGATTCCGCTTTTACATTTTATCTTAGAATTATGTTTTCATCCTTCGGGCATTTTCTGGGAATTTTAGACTTTATCAAAAATTCAGCCTACCCGGTGTAGACACCGCGCCCAGTACATTCTAAGATTTTTATTTTGAAAATGAGATAGAATTTCTGAAAACCGATTTCATTAAAAGTCATTTTATAATATTTATGATTTTTGTGAATTTTTGGATAGCATTCCGAGATACTTCAATTTTTAGTCATTTCTGGAGTTTTCGGTATTTTCCCAGATACCGAGAACTTATCCAAGTTTTCCACTTCTCTATCTTTCCATATTTTTCTCTCTCTTCCTCAAACACGATCTTAGCCAGCCAGGTTCATCATTTAATGCAGCCACCCTCTCCATGCTGCATTAAATGCGTATGGGCTAATTCAACTCAAGTCAAATCCCCCATGCTTTGTCCTTTTCCTTTGAAACGCAGCTTCCTTGCGTTTTTCTCTGGACGCAGCCTTGAAGCTCCCGCGTTTGGCTCCATTTTGGCCTAAACGCAGCCTTGGGACCTTGCAAACGCCACACTCTTTGGAGGGAAGTGATGATGGGTTATTATTATAATGTTTCCTCCCTTTATATATATGCATCCCCTTCTCTCTCTTTCATTTTCCTTCATCCTTTTTGCCTCCTGCAAGCTCCAACAGCAAGCTCCATCTCCACCAAGCCCTTGGCCGGCCATCACAACCCCTTACCTTCACCATTTTTCCACTAGCTCCTCCATCTTCTTCTCCTCCATATTCTCCACCCTTTTCCAACCACTAACTCCTTCTTCTTCAACTTCTTTCACCAAGAGACACCCAAAGAACCCATCACCTCCATAAAACTTCATCACCATCTCCACCACCACCCGCACCACCGTAGCCTCCACCGAGCATACCATCTTCACCCCCTCGTCAACCTCTTTCCGGCGGACTATAGCTTCATTCCCCGCAACGCCATTTGCAAAATCTCGTTTTGCCATATTGAGTTGGACTTGCACCATCAACCTTTTGCCTTCTCTTGTAAGGACCGGTACCCTCCTTTGGATTGGGACCGCGTTTCTCTGCGTCGGACGCGTTCTAGGCGAGTAATTCTGCTCGCCAAGACTTGGACATTATTTCCATAACTTGTAATTTTAACAACAAACTCAGCCCTCAACATCAGGACTTGCTTTCTGTTCTGCACCCATATTAGTCGACTTGGCCAGCCCATTAGTCGACTAACTTTTCACCCTGAAACGCAGTTTTCTGAAGACCCAACCTATTAGTCGACTAACCTATTTCCTATAGTCGACTAACCCTCTGCTGGAAACGCAGCTTCTATATAGTCGACTACCCCCTTTTCTATAGTCGACTGACTTTCTCCTGAAGACGCGACTTTGAGGGACGCGCTCTTTCTTGAAACGCGGCCCACTCTTTCATTCCTTGTTGATTAACTCTTCCTGGTGAGACGCGGACTTGTGAAACGCGGATTCATGAGACGCGGACTTTTGACAAGACGCGGATCTGTGAAACGCGGCTTCACGAGACGCCGTTTTGCGAAATGCAGCAGACTAGTCGACTCCCCCAATACTCTAGTCGACTAACCCTTTTTCTGAAAACGCTGATTTCCTGAAACGCCACCTTACTGGTCGACTTGCCTTTTCCTATAGTCGACTAACTCCCCTATTAGTCGACTAATCACTTTCCTTAGTCGACTAATCTTGACTGAATCACTTTGGTTAATTATTTTCTTGGGGATAAGTCTTATACTTGGATCATGCTTTATATATTGTTATTTCATGACATGTTACTTGATGAATATCACCTCTTATCGAGCTATCTATTAACACAAGGCATGATACACCTGACTCCTATAATTATCATTATAACGGGAATGATAACCGGACTTCATGATTTACAAACTTGATATACCTGTACTCCTGACATGTTCCTGCTCATTCCCGAAATCTGATAATTATTTAATATACCATAAAATGGACAACTTACATTGGGTCGGGGGAAACATGCGGCTATCAATATGTGTTCGTGTTTACAGTGGTATTAGGTATGTTGTGCAACTAAATTTCCGGTCTGACCTGTGGGCCTCCAGGCGACCGAGGGGAGTGCTGGCTCCCTCATTCCTGGTACCATCATGATAAGGGCATACAATAAGACCCTCCTGTTTGCCTTGCGGCGGGTTCCGTCTACCAAGCAACGGAACAATCCTGGGCCGTGGTCCCGGGTATGCACGGGACCCACTGTAAACATAGTTCGTTGATACCCCCGCTAGTTTCCAATAACAACCTTGCTTTACTGGGATATGGATCTATGTGTGCTGGGACGCTAGTCCACATAGCTAGATATCAGGGTAAGGTAAATAATAATAATAATAATAACAATAATAAGACGCTAATTGTGGGTGTTGTATACGCTTGGATTACGGTAACATGAGATAAAGGTATATAGATGAGGGTTTCCTTGTTTGGATTATTCCCTCGAGGTACTAGTCTCATGAGGCCGTAGCTTAAGCTTATATAATGCCCTTTCATTTTTAACATGTTGCGCTTCTTTTACTTGCTGGCTGATTACTCATGATATTGCACCACCTCTCATGCTCTTTCCTCTTATGCCACTCGGCTGTTACCTGATCACTTGTTTGGGAGGTCCTGACTCCCTTGAATTTGTATGTTCAGGTTCCGAACTTGGATCGAGGTGGAGCCTTCTGTGGAGGACCAGGCTTTCCTTTCCGAGCAGGCTGATTAGTCTCGGTTGCTGTCATCCCAGACTTTCCTTTTGGCTCGCGGGACCTTTCTTCAGCTCGTGAGCATCCTTGTAATTATCTTGTAAATCGTACTTTTGAGTTTGGCTGTGATATATGATGCATGCGATATGTAAATATATGTCACATTCTGTGATAACCTTGTACCTTGTACTTCTTATGTTGGCATATAAAAGGACGCTACGCTTTGTCGTACTCTGATTCTTGTTTGTACTGATGCTTAGCGTATATACGTAAGGGTATTTCTGACCTGCGTATGTACGTCGCAGTGACGTCCCCGTACCCGTGGGATCGGGGCGTTACAATTTAGAAACACCTTTCTCAAGTGTTACAACAATCAACTGTGCACTTGTGGTAAATTAAAGCGAGGAGACATAATCTCCCCCATCAAGTTTTTGGAGCCGTTGCTGGGGAACGGCGTTTTCTTTAGTCTTAGCACTTTTAATGAAAAATAAATAAACAACTAAATAAATAAATAAAAATTTAGTGTAATCCACACATCACACTTTCTAACTCGATACCTACGTTGATATATGTCAGCTTAGGTACGTGATTCAACAAGACATCTAGTCAGCATAGAATCGAACGAAACTAAGATGACTAACCCTGTTCCACCTATGGTCCTCATGGATTAATGTTACCTGCCTCGATCATCACACCCATGATGCATCAGATTACTGGAAGTCACCGAGAATAATTACAAGCTGAAGCCACAATACATAACTATGCTTCCCAAATTCTCCGGGCTAGAATCTAAAGATGCATGTATGTTCATAAATGAGTTCGAGGAGGTTTGCGCAATGATGAGGATTAGGCAGCTGCATGACGATGGATTCAAACTAAGGTTCATCCCTTTCTTACTCAGGGACAATGCTAAAAAGTAGCTATACAGTCTCACAACAAACTCAATTACTACACGGGCAGAGTTTGTTGCAATCTTTCTGAAAAAAATTTCCCAATGCACAAGACTGCAAGAATCTGATATGAAATTAACCAATTCAGATAATGGGATAAAGAACCATTTTAGAGATACTTAGAAAGGTTTAAGGACTTTCTAGATCAATGTCCCCACCATGTCATAGAAAAGTGGGCGTCTCTGTCAAATAATCCATGAGGGTGTCGATTACAGTTCGAAAGCCCTTCTTGAATCCATGAGTCACGATGACTTCATGAAGATGACCGATGATGCTGCATGGATATTCCTTGAAGAAATGGCAGAGAAAATCATGTAGTGGGAAGGGTTCAATAAGAAGCCACCAACCACAAACTTAACAACCACATCAAGGAGTAGCATACATTCGATTGAAAGCTTCATTGCAACCGAAACAAAGATGGCAGCACTAATGAGAAGGATTGAAGTGTTGGAAAATAAGGGGACTCCTCAACAGTTCGATCAAGTAAATCAGCCCTCTATATCAAGTTGCTTTAATTGTCAATCTCCAACTCATGTCATGGAAGATTGCCCACTCCTTCCAAATCCACTAATGAACAGTCAAGGACAACAGTTAAACGCCACCTATCAACGATAAAGGAATGATCCATATGCACCAACATACAATCCAGGGTGGAAGAATCACCCTAACCTTTCATGGAATCAAAGAGGAGGATATCAAGGAGGGGTAACAAGTGCAATCCAACCAAGTGGTTCACAATATGCTAGGACAAACGTACTCCCATATCAACAACAACAACCGGCCTTTATGACACCACAATCCACTCCAATATATACAAATCCATCAATGCCACCACCCGAATTTGGAAGCGAATAAAAGTTAAACACCATGGAGAAGAACTTCAACTCATTTATGCAATCGACAAATCAGCTGTTGCAATCCAATCAACAAGCCATACAATAACTCACGCTGTAAATTAGAAAGATGTCTTCTCAAATGAGTAAAAGAGAAAGAGGGACTTTTCCTAGCCAACCTGAGATTAATTCCAGGGATATCATAGTCAACCATAACACTTCAAATTTAACTCAACTGAATGTGGTCCACATATTACGGTCGGGAAAAGAGGTGAACAATCAGGTGGAAGTCTACAGTCTTACAAAATCAGTTGCCCTAGTGACAGAGCCCTCATCCTCAGCTCTAGCAAAGTAAATGACAAGGAAGCTGAGAAAGTCATTGAGCCTACATATGATTCACCGGCTCCCTTTCCAAATAGGCTCCGAACTAAGAAGAACACAACACAGATGGAGAAAATTCTAGAAATTTTCAAGCAAGTCAAAGTGAATATTCCTCTCCTTGAAGCTGTTGAACAGGTTCTATCATATGCAAAGTTCTTGAAGGACCCGTGCATAAAGAAATGAGCTCATCAGACTCCTAAAAAGGTCTTCCTCATTGCAAATATTAGCAAGATCATAAAAAGCACAATGCCAGTGAAATACAAGGACCCTAGATGTCCGACTCTATCTTGCACTATTGGAACCACAGTGATTGACAAAGCCTTACTAGATTTGGAGGCGAGTGTCAAATTACTTTCATATTCAGTTTACAAGCAGTTAACAGTGGGTGAGTTAAAATCCATAAGGATTACCTTACAATTAGCTGATAGATCGATGAAAATTCCAAAGGGTGAGGTAGAAGATGTGCTGATCAAGGTTGGAGAATTCATATTCCCAGTCGATTTTATTGTCCTTGAAACTGTACCGGTAGAGAACCTAAGAGAGCAAATTCCTATAAATCTTGGCTGACCTTTCTTAGCAACATCAAATGCTTTGATCATGTCATAGTAGGTTGATGAAACTTACCTTTGAGAACATGACTATCAATCTCAATATTTTCAATCTTAGAAAGCAGCCAAGCGATCACTTTGACCAACCTTTTGTTGTCAACATGATCCAAGGGATATCAAGCGAACACTTTGAAGATGAAGGATCAGACATCGAGTATCTTGACCAAGGGTCAGAGCCTGACGAAGTGAAACAAGGGTTTGATGAAGTATTCGAACAAGTCAATAAGGTGTTTACAACTCACTCGGAGTCTTTCTATGGGTCACTGGATGAGGGAATTCGAGCACCACTTCGACCATCTGTGGAGGAGGCACCTAACTTAGAGCTAAAACCTCTCCCTGAATCATTAAAATATGCCTATTTAGGTGAGGATGAAATCTCCCGGTCGTGATAGCTTCCAATCTGAGTAAGAACCAAAAGGAATCGCTCTTGTCTGTATTGAAGAAAAACAAGGAAGCTATAGGGTGGATAATGGCTGATATAAAAGGAATAGATCCAACCATCGTCCAGCATCGGATCCACCTAACTAAAAATGACAAATCACGAAGAGACGCACAACGCAGAATGAATCCTGTAATGAAAGAGGCAGTAAGAAAAGATATTTTGAAATGTCTCGATAATGAAATCATTTATCCAATCTTTGACAGTTCATGGGTGAGCCCTGTGCAAGTGGTGCCGAAAAAGTCGGGAATCACTGTGGTTAAGAACGATGACGATTAACTTATACCTACGCGAATTCACACAGGATAGCGAGTGTGTATCGATTAAAGAAAGCTCAATGCGGAAACGAGAAAGGACCATTTTCCTTTGCCGTTCATTGACTAGATGTTGGAACGTTTAGCCAGACATGAATATTATTGCTTCCTTGATGGATACTCTGGTTACAATCAGATTCTGATAGCTCCCGAGGATCAGGAAAAAAACCACATTTACTTGTCCATTCAGAACATTTGTATACAGACGCATGCCTTTTGTGTTGTGCAATGTACCTGCAACATTCGAACGATGTACGCTCAGTATTTTTTTCAACATGGTGGAAAGATTCCTCGAGGTGTTCATGGACGATTTTTCCATCTTTGTAGATTCCTTCTCAGAATGCCTTCACCATCTCAGTACGGTTCTCACTCGATGCAGAGAAAAGAATCTGACATTGAATTGAGAGAAGTGCCACTTTATGGTTCAACAAGGCAGTGTTTTGGGCATGTAATCTCCAAGAAAGGGATTGAGATGGACAAAGTAAAAGTGAATTTGATAGCTCATCTCCTACCTCCTAGATTAGTTAAGGATATCAGATCATTCCTGGGACATGCTGGCTTTTATCAGCGATTCATACAAAACTTCAGCAAGATTGCTCGCCCATTAACCAGCCTTCTCGCCAAGGACGTCCCATTTACCTCAAAATGCCTTGAGGCATTTGAGATCTAAAGAAGAAATTAATCTCAGCCCCTATAATTCATGCACTGGATTGAAGCCAACCCTTCGAACTAATGTGTGACGTGTCTGATTACGCGATCGGTGCAGTCCTTGGGCAGCGGATTGATAAGCAGACTCATGTGATCTATTACGCCAGTAGAAAAGTGAACGTTGCGCAACTCAACTACTGCACAATAGAGAAAGAACTCTTAGCCATGGTCTTTACACTTAAAAAGTTTAGGTCTTAGCTGATTGGCTCACAAATCACTGTTTATACCGACCACGCTGCTCTAAAGTATTTGTTGACAAAGAAGAATACAAAGGCAAGACTGATAAGATGGGTATTGTTACTTCAGGAATTTGACCTTCAAATCTGGGACAGAAAGGCGACCGATAATCTGGTGGTTGCTCACATGTCCCCTCTACAAAATGCTCTATCTCTCATGTACCCATAAATGAACACTTTCCCGACGAACAATTGTTCGCCGTAATAAGAGAGCCATGGTTCCCAGATATTGTCAACTTCCTTTTGATCAGGAAAACACCTGAAGAATGGTCAAGACAATACAAATATAAGTTTCACTCTCAATTGCAGTAATTCTATTGGGATGATCCATATCTATAAAAGTACTATCTTGATCAGATCTTTAGGAGGTGTGTCCCCGAAGAAGAACACAAAAACATCTTATCATTCTGTCATGACCAAGCTTGTGGAGGACACATCGGAGCAAAGAACACTGCAGAAAAGGTCCTGCAATGTGGTTTTAATTGGCCCACCCTTTTTAAAGATGCTCATGAGTTTTGCAAATGCTGCACTCGCTGTCAACATGTGGGCAGGATCACAAGGAGGAACATGATGCCGTTACATCCAATATTAACAGTCGAAATAATTGATGTGTGGGGCATTGACTTCATGGGACCATTCCCAAACTTATTTGAAAATCTTTACATTTTAGTTGTCGTTGATTATATGTCTAAATGGGTAGAAGCTGTGGAAAGAAGGACTAATGACAACAAGGTTGTTGTCAAATTCTTAAAGGAGAATATTTTTTCTTGATTTGGTGCACCAAATGCAATTATCAGTGATAATGGCACCCACTTCTGTAATCATTCTTTTGAGATTCTGATGAGAAAATACTCGATTACCCATAAACTATCAACTCCTTATCATTCACAAACGAGCGGTCAAGTGGAAGTGAGCAACAGGCAAATTAAGTAGCTTCTGGAGAAAATAGTAAATCTGAATCTCAAAGATTGGTCGTTAAAATTAGTAGATGCTTTGAAATCACCTAGAGGAGGGTAATAGGTGACTAGCTAATCTAATGGTGAATTAATGTGGAATTTAAAACTATTTATGCAAACTAAAAATTATTAAGCTAAACACACAAGGTATAACCTAAGAGTGTAGCCGAATTCCAGGTGAAGGGCTCTGAACTATCTCCTTAAGATTCCTCTAGATAAGAGTTGAGATACCGCTATGACTCTCTTGGTTGAATACAAGTGTGAGCAAACAATCCCCAAGCATATAACAATAAGACACAATATATATCAAGCATATAAAGATGTAAGCAATGTAAGAAAACAAGATATAAACACAAGTGAGAGATAGAGAGTGAGCAATCGAAAATACAGAAGATTTGTTTTGAGGTTCGAGCACCCTTACTCTACGTCCCCGCCTTCAACACTATGAAGGATTTCCACTAAAAATCAATCTCACCGGATCACTTGGTGCCACAACACCTACAACGAGTTCACACTAGATCTCCTTGGACTCACTAGTCCCTCTCTTATTCCCGCAAGAACTACACACCGCAAGCACACTAGCTTGTCGAGGCCGCACCTCTACACCGAGCTCTCACTAGAACTCGAAGCAACGCGAACCCGCAAGTCCGTCTCCTCAAATACAAGATGAATACATTGGTGATCTAAACACTTGGATCACCTAAAACTCTCTCACAATAAAGATCCCTATGGGATTGATATAGCAATGGATAGCTCAAGTACTTGTGAGAAAAACTTGGATAGAATTTGTAGTGAAAAACTCAAGCAAACTCTTTTCAAAACACTCTTGAAAAACTCTCCTTTTGATATGGAAGTATTTGGCTCTAAAATAAGTGGAGATAAACACTTAATAAGGTAGGAAAAATTATCTTGAAAACCCACTTCAAATCTTGTAGAAAACATCCCAAGGGAAGCCCCTTTTATAGGCTCCCAAAATATGACCGTTAGAGGCCAACTCAGCAGACTGGTCTGCTGTCGGTCGACCACCCGGTCGACCGGCCAACGGTCAGATTTCTGACCGTTGTGCCAGCGGTCGACTGGCCGGTCGACCGTGGCCTAGATACAGAGAGCAGATGCTCTCTGCCGGTTGACCGCCCGGTCGACCGGGGCCAGATCCAGAAAGCAGAGCTCTGTAGAGGTCGACTAGGTCGGTCGACCGACCCTCCAGCCAAACAAAACCGTTCACATTTGTACACGTCGGTCGATCGCTCGGTTGACCGACCTCTGGATCGGTCGACCGTGCGGTCGACCGGTAGAAGGCCAGAAATAGGTTTTTAGGGATTTAAAACTCGGTCTTTTTCCTTCAATAAAATCCCATAAATTCTCATAAATTCTACATTAATAAGTTCATTGATATACTTTGATATAAAAATATGTTTGATTAAAAATCAAAACATATTATAAACATTTTGAACTATTTTTGTAATATAGAAGTTTTGCCTTAAACAAAAATCTGTATTTTTCCAAAATGATTTCTTCAAAAAATTTCCAAATATAAAAACAAGATATTCTAAACACTTTTGAAGCTTAGTGTATATGGATATGATCCACTACACATATATGATGAAATATCTATATTTTTGACAATAAGCTCTAAATTAAGTTTTGATAAAAACACAAGTATATTATGAAGCTTAGAAAGCAAACCGGTATTTTTCAAAGCAAAAATTCTTTTATGAAAACACATATAAATTTTATGTGTGAGTGTAAATGAACTTGAGCAATCCACCAACTAATCTATCATTTACGTTTTATCTAAAAAATAAAATTTTGACACTTACAAACATGACATAAGTCTTCTAGGAAATATTCTCTTGGAATGTCTTCTTTTCCTTCTTGACTTGGTCCAAACCTTAATCCAATGAGCTAAACTCTTCTTTAGTACTTGATGTAATCTTAATGCGCGAGTTCTTGAATCAACACGTGCTGGCTCCAAAACTTTGACTTTAAATCCTTTGTTGAAGCTAAACACCAACTAAGATCTTGATCAAATATCTAATACTAATTAAATACAAGATCATTAGTACTATAACTACATGAGTTAATTATCATCAAAACTAGAGCGATGGGCCTTTGGGCCAACAGCTTTATGGGCATACCGAACTGCTTTTAAAACCAATCTTGGAATATGTCTGTATCGGCTTGTTTTTGAGAAAGCATGCCATCTACCAATAGAATTGGAGCACAGAGCCATGTGACCATAAAATAGCTCAATTTTGATCTTGACATGGCAGGAGAACATAAAAAGCTTCAACTCAACGAGTTGAAAGAAATCAGGAATGAAGCATACGAGAACGCCAGAATCTATAAGGAAAAGACAAAGGTGTTCTATGACAAAGTAAATTTGCGAAAGTCATTCACACTGGGTCACAAAGTCTTATTATATGATTCTAGATTGCATTTGTTTCCGGGTAAGTTGAGATCCAGATGAATGTGACCATTCGTGGTGCGTGTGGTATTTCCTCATGGAGCAGTGGAGATAGAAAATTCAAAAAATGGCGCAGTGTTCAAGGTTAACGTACAACATTTAAAGTCATTTTTGGAAATGCCTGCAAGCGACAATGAGGTGTTATGGGTCTACATGACCCCCAATACGATGAATGAGCAATTCATGTATTATATCTATATATTTGTATATTATATATATATAATCAACTAACTTACTAATTCTATGTCTTAGACACTAACAAAGCAAGTGGGAGAATTAAGAATATCCCAGACATAGACCACGGACTATGGGATGATAATGATTTTCTGGACTACAACTTGCCATTTTTGGAATTTGGTTTTGATGAAGGAGAGTCGATGAATGAATATGTTAATCGAATAATGCAACCAATTGCTACTGACACTGAATTTCGTCTGGGTATTCATAATTGGCAACACAGGCTCTATCCACATGTGCCAATGCATGAGAATTTTGTGGGGTTACAAAATCTTGCACTGTCATCGCATATGGAGAGCAGAGATGAGTTACAAAGAGTATTGAGATTCCTGCTACCAACCCCAAACGGTGAACCCGACAAGGACAATTGCTAATCAAGGTAGCTCAGGTGAAGGTATGTATTTTTACTATAGCCTACTTCATATTCATCCACTTGTTTCAAGATTTTTCATAACCGTAGGAAATCAGTATAGTGTTTAAACTCTTTTATTTTTTTCTTTCTCTAACTTTGGTGTCAAGTTTTCGATAAGTGTTACAAAATAAGCAGGGATTCACACATAGGGAGTAGTCTTTTGATTGTTTCTACGGTAATATTTCTCTTGGTGCACTGTGAGTTATCTACAATTCTAGCATATTTATAAATTCATTATTTTTCTATATGCGTGAATTGTCTGATTATTATGATCATGTGCATAATTTAAGAGTGCATCTTTTATCTTTGTATTCATTTGAATGCATGAGGACATGACACATTTTAATTGGGGGGACATTCACATATTTCTTTTATTTTAGGAGTCTTTTTGGTTTTGTTTTGGTTTTAGGGTTTTTTCTTTATTTTTTCTTTTCTTTCTTTATCTTTTTTTTATTTTAGGAGTCTTGTTTTAAAAAAATAAAAAACTTGAAATGTTTTTACAGATAGTTAGCTAGTATGTGAGTGTGTGGTATCCATGAATAGATTTTAAAGGTAAGATCAAAACGAAAGAGTCATAAAGTCTTAAAATAAATATTAGAATCTAAAACGGACATACCATCTAAACCTAGTCTAAGTGATTATGCACCAATAGTACTTACACTATTAAGTTTATAGGCTTGACATATTGATTACAACTAGAGTACTAAAAAAATATTATTATATAGTAAAATATTATTAATAAGTTTTATTTTATGGCCTCAGTTACTTGAGTAATTAAGTTTGTAAAAGTATTTTTACACTTATTGTCCTAAGACCGTCTGATTTAGGAGCATTGGCCCAAAGCTCACTACATGGGTAGCTGAGAAAGCCTAATAAGACAAGACAACATAAAAAATAATATTTTTTTATTATCAATTAGCTAGGTGACTTAGCATCAGGAAGTCTCAGTATCTACGCGAAAGATAGTTAAAAAGTCAAATATATATATATATATATATATATATATATATATATATATATATATATATATTTATTAAAAAAAAGTACGAAAGTTGTAGTCAAATATTCTCATGCTGGAGAACTATATCCTGATCATGGGGTGCATAAGATCTGAAACTTTGAACAAGTGGTGTTAAAGTTTTAAATTTGAGATTTTATTTTATAGCCGATATGATTTCTTAAATCGAGGTCATACTTGAAAATGAAACTCTTGAAAAATTATGATCTCTTTAACTGGTTAAGTTGAGTAGATATTAAAAAAAATTAATTTTTTCAGTTTTTGATTTATGATTATCCTTATTCTACTTTTATTTATTCTTTAAATCTCATTCTTTTATGGATTTTGTGGGTGTAATCCACTGAAAGTCCTCACGAGACAGAACTCGTCCTCTAGAGATAACCCAGGGGTTTAACTGCTTGTTGCACTGCTAAGTACAACCGTGATTCCTACAAAAGTGAGATAGGATAATTTTTCTATTTGTTTGTTTTAGTTTTTGTTTTTTAGTTTTTCTTAAGGACTAGCAAAAGATAGGTGTAGGGTATTTGATCAGCACGATTTTGTCAGATTTTTCATGCCTATATTCATCTATTATTTGTCTATAAATAATGCTACTCAGGTATTTTTAGTGATGTTTTGTAGACAAAGCTATTAGAAGAAGACTGGACCACAAAAGCGTGCTTACTTCGGAGACTGTAAAGTGTGCAACAGGAGACTGAAAGAGAAATAGGATGCTTGGCACTGCCAGTACTGCTCTACTACGCTCAGAATGGACATCAAATAAATCTACAGTCAATTCGGAGAAAATTGAAGCCACTTGGGGCGAAAATGCAATTTTGTGAAGTCCAGGGGCTTAAATGTAATTTGACATGAAAGATCTTTTTTGTGTAATTAAAATAATTTGTGTGAATTTTTGTGTAAAATAGTCAAACCCTAAGTCTATAATAGCCATGTAAGCTTAGGGTTTGGGGAGGATGATTTTTTTTTTAATTTTAGTTTTCAGAATTTAATTTACACGGGCGTTTACTTTTTCTAAATTATGTTTCCTTGTTTTTGTCTCGTCCCACACGCCGAAGTATTGGCGTCAGCCTCAGCGCCAGCGTTTTCTTTTATTTCCAAGACATCCTGCTTGGAGAAGAGCCTTTACAGCACTCTCCCATGTTGGCCCAGAGGCCCTGCACTCTAGTTTTGATGATGATTAACTCATGTAGTTATTGTTTACTAATAATCTCGTGATATTTAGTTTTAGATATTTGTTCAAGATATTAATAGGTGATTAGCTTCAACAAAGGTGTTTTTGAAGCTTTCACATGTTGATTCAAGAGCTCGCGCGTCAAGATCGCATCTAGCACTCGGTTGGAGTCAAGCTCGTTGGATCGTGTTTAGATCGAGTCGACTTGGAGATGGAGTTCTAAAAGAAGACATCGGTTTATTTAGTTTAAGATTTTATTTAGATCATTATAAAGATTAGATAGTGTTGATATGCTCAAGTTCACAATACACACACAAGTTTCATGTTTTGGTTTTTTATTTAACCGGTTTCGATTTTTCATATGATTTTCATGGATAGATAGAATCAAATAAGTTTACATGATTTAATGTATATTAGATTTGATCTATATATATCTATGCTTCATCTATTTAGAAAAATTTATTTTGATAGTCTATTTCATGAGTTTGGAGTTTTGTATTTAAACAAAACTTATTTTTAGATTTAATGTCAAAAACATAGATATAATATCTTTCATGCATATTAGATTCTATCCATATACAACATGCTTAAAAGTTGTTTCAATATCATGTTTTGTATTTACATGAGTTTTGGAGAAAACGGTTTTCTATTTCAAAAATTCAAGTTTTGGAAAATACTGTTTTTGGTTTAAGGTAAATTTTCAAGAACACAAAAATGATTCAAATAGCTTATAATATGTGTTGAATTTTTGTCACATATATTTGTATTTCAAAGATCTAATAAGAACTAATTTTTGTGGAATTTATGTGATTTTATGAGATTCTTTAGAAGGCAAATACCCAAATTTTTAATCCCTATATAGTTTGACCAGGCTGTCTACCGGTCGACCGAGGCAGAAGTCGGTCTACCAGTCCGGTCGATGGACGTGCACAGAACGTGCATGCAGCCCAGGCTGGGAGGTCGGTCGACCAGGTCGGTCGACCCCAGAGAGCTTCTGCTCTCCCAAAATGGCCCCGGTCGACCGCTAGGTCGACCGGCAGAGAGCTCTGCTCTCTGTTTTCAGTTTCTGGTCGGCCGACGGTCGATCGGTGGCTCAACGGTAATAAATATCATCGTTGGCCGGTCGACCGGAAGGACAGTTTTGCCCTTTGCCAGACTGCCAACGGGAAGAATTTTATGGGGCTATATATACCCAATTCTTGAGCTATTTTTAAGCAAGTTTTTAAAGAGCAAAATTTTCAATCTTTACAAGTGTTTTACAACAAGTTTTTAAAAGAGTTTTTGGCCTAAAGATTTGATCTTTATTTTGTTTTAAAGGGTTGGAAAAATTAAAGAAAAGAAAAGTCTTTGGGAATTGTGATCTTCATTTACATTTCTATATAGAGTTTTTCCCTAGAGTTTTCTTTGTGATTTTGATTTCCAAACTCTTTATATTCTCACACTTGAGCTATCTATCTATCCTATCTATTAGGATCATTGTTTTGTGAGAAAGAATTGGTTTGTGGTCTTTGAGATCACCAAGTATTGTAAACTGTCTTTGCTTTGTGATATCCCTCTAGTGAGAGGTGATTGTGTTGGTATCCCTCTAGTGAGAGGTGATAGTAGAGGTTGTTTCGGTATCCTTCTTAGTGAAGAGGTGATTGTGGTGTTGTGCCTTTGTGCCTTATCCCTCAAGTGTAAGGTTGATAGTTGTTTGGCTAAGTGCCTATCCCTCTACGTGTAGAGGTGATTTGTGTTGTGCCTTGCCTCTAGTGAGAGGTTGTATTGGTTGAGAGAGGAGTTGTGTACTCCCTAATTGTATTTGCCCAAATTCTCAGTGGAGGCTCCTGTGTGAGAAGTCCTGTGTGAACAAGTTAGTGAAAATCCTTCTGTGTGAAGGCAGGGACGTAGAGCTGGGTGCTCGAATCTCGAAACATATCTTTATGTTTGCGTTTGATCCACTATCTCTAACTCTCTCTCTTATATTGTGTCTTGCATCATTTCATATTGTTCATATCATTTATATGCTGGGATTGGTTTGTGTGTGCCCATACTTGTGTTCAACCAAGAGAGCTTCATATAGCACCTCAACTCTTATTTAGAGGAATTTAGAGAAAATAGTTTAGAACCCTTCACCGGGAATTCGACTACACTCTTTGGTTACACTAAGTGTGTTGCAATTAGTTTTTAATTCCGCATTATTTTTCATTAGATTAGTCTTACACCTATTCACCCTCTCTAGGTGTACTTTCAATTGGTATCAGAGCCTACCTCATGATATTAGGTTTAACCACCTAAGAGTGAGATCTTGGTTGCTAATCTAGTATTTGCATTTGCACACTTATTTGTTTACACACACTCATGGACTATATGACTCCTCCCATGTATGACACTTCCAATTGTTGTTTGGAAAGCTAGGATGTCCATGTACCTCAAAACCCTAGGTTTGCATGTTTTCCTTGCCGCTACCAAGAAATCCTATCTTGGGAATATTAAGCATATAGAGACCAATGCACAAGCCCTTGAGGCACTTAGGAGCACTTTAAGCAAAGAATATTTGTGTATGGTTTCTCATTGTGATTCCGCCTTTGCAGTGTGGAACACGTTGACCTCTCCCGCGCTCCAAAAAACGAATCATGTGGAGATGGAATTTAGTGGAGGAGAATCCGAACAACATTGCTATATGGTCCTGTTGGCCCAAGAGGTTACACTCTCCAATTGTTTTGAGTTTTGATGATGACAAACCAAATAAGAGCTATTTGGTACTGATGAATTTGCTTAAGATAAGTTTCAGGATAAGTACCATGTTTGGAGGGCATTGCTTACTATTGCAACAACTTCTAGGTTCATAAAGCTATGAAGGCATATTGCACATCAAGGAAGGATCATAGAAGAAGAAGGCTCTAGCAAGGATAGCATGGCTCAAAGACTTGAAGATTGCTCAAGAAGTCTTTAATTATTTTGTTTTTAGATTTATAGTTTGTTAAAGAATAGTGGATAGGTTTGAAGCTCTATCACACACGTTTTTGCGCACATACTTAATCCAAAATAAGTTCTTATAATTTATACAAAAATATTTTGCATACAAGATTTTGCCTACAGATATATATTTATGTTTTATGCTAATCCCTGTTCAAAAGTATTTTTGTCAAAATCAAAATCCCTTTTAATTTTCTGTCCAAAACCTGGTTTTGACCTGAGCCAGTCGACCGGACAGTCGACCGGACCTATGACAGGTTTGGCCGGTCGACCGGCCCAGTCGACTGTAGTTCTGGGTGTACATGTATCAGTGTGCACATTTTTGCGGTCGACCGCACGGTCAACCGACTGTAACTCAGTCTGCTCTAGGATAGGTTGGGTCGACCGGGCGGTCGACCGCTGGCCTGCAACGGTCATAATTTTGAACGTGCGGTCGACCGGCCAGTCGACCGAACTATCCGTTGAACAGTAACGGGCAGTTTTTAATGAGCTGTTTTATTTTGTCTTCTTGTGTTTAAAATTTGATTTAGGGATATATTTCAAATCTAATATGACTTAATTAACCTTAAGTTTGTATTATCCCTAAACCCTAGCCCTCTCCTATAAATAGGGGTGTTTGGGGAGAGATTGTTTACAACAATTTTTGCAAGAAAAATTCAAAAGTTTAAGGCATTCAAAAGAGATTTGTTTCTTGGTTTTTGTGCTGAAATTCTCTCTCATTTTCTGAAGTGATTTTTGAAATACTCTCTGATTTAATTTTCTTTCTTCACTTACAATAAGAGCTTCATTCCTACTCATTGTTCTCTAAGGACCTTTTGTAAGGGAAGAGACATTTGAAAGAGAGAGTTTGTGGTCTTTTGACTACTCAGAAATTGCTTGTAATCGAGATTGTGGAGTTGGGTACTCCGGTGTAATTGTGATTTCTTTGTGATAGTGGAAGTAGCTAGAATCCTTCTGGGGAAGGCGGGGAGTAGAGCTGGGTGCTCGAACCTCGATAACATATCCTTGTGTTTGCGATTGGTTTACATTCTTGCACTCATTACTTGCTTATCATCATTATTGCTATATTTACTTGCTTTCATTCATCTTGTGAATCTTGTGTGGTGATTGTTACATCTTATTTTTTAATTTGTCCATTGATTAGCATTATCACCTATTCACCCCCCTAGGTGATTTTCAATTGGTATCAGAGCTTGGACTCTAGGTTTTGGCTTAACATCCATAGAGAGATCCTTAAAATTTACTAATCAACATTTTCATTCATACATTCATAAACTAGTAAACATGGCCGATAACATTAAACCCCTCCTAAATTTGATGGACTTAATTTCCCTATTTGGAAGGTTAGGATGACCATATTTTTGCAATCTTTGGGTAGCTTAGTGGCCAAGTCCTTGACCAAACCCTATGTAGCACCCGATGGTGATGAGAGCACTTGGACCGACTTCAACTTTAGAGAATATGAGGCTAACTCCAAGGCCCAAAACTCCCTATTAACCGCCTTGAATGAGGATGACCTTACACGGGTAATTCATTGCCAATCCGCCTATGAGATTTGGCAACACTTATTGGTCACACACGAAGGGACTTCACAAGTCAAGAGAGCTAAGATAGATCTCTTGAGGTCCCAATATGAGTCATTTAAAATGATTGATGATGAGTCTATTGATAGTATGATTACAAGGTTTACTAAAATCACTAATGGTCTTTCTTCCTTAGATGATGACATCTCCAACGATCAAAAGGTGCGAAAAGTGATTCGGGCTCTTCTGTCTTCATGGGAGATAAAGGCCACCACCTTAAAAGAATTGAACGACAAGGACGAGATGGACCTCATTAGTCTCATTGGGAACCTAAAAACCCATGAGATGGAGAAGAAGGCAAGAGAAGAGGCCATTACTTCAAAGAAGAAATCCATAACCTTCAAGACTTCATCCACCAATGATGACGATGAAGAAGACGAAGAAGATGATAAGGAGCTAACTCTACTTGTGCGGAATGTCAAGAGGTTGTACCGGAAGAACAAGCTCAACTTCCGGAGGAAATTTGAAGGCAAAGAGGAGAGAAGGATCATTTGCTACAATTGCCGCAAACCCGGACATATCAAGGCGGATTGCCCGGAGTTTAAGAAGAAGATGACTTCCTCCTTCAAGCCAAAGAAGCCGGAGGAAAAGAAAGCATACAAGGCAACGTGGGATTCAGAAAGCGAGTCCGAAGAAGAGGTGGATACGGCAAACATGTGTTTCATGGCAAACACTCCTAAGGTAACCCCTCAATCTCATGATGATGAAGATGATGAATTAAGTAAGGAAGTTCTTGTACATGCTTTTGTTGAACTTTCCGAAACTTATGATAACAAGAAACTTGAATGCTTTAAATTACAAAAAGAAGTTGCTTTTCTTAAAAATCAACTTGCTATGGTTTCTAAAGAAAAAGATGATATTTCTTCTAATCTTATTTCTCTTCAAAATGAGTTTAATGCCTACAAGGTTTCTTGTAAGGGAAAATCTCCTATTGTTGATGAAAAAGAAATTTCTTCTTTTAAATCTAAAATAAATGATTTTGAAAAAGTTTTAAATGATTGTGCTTTTAACACAAAGAAACTTGAGAACATGTTTTCTAAAAAGCACACCTCACATGTTAAGTCTACTCATGCTCACACTACACATGCTAAATCTTTTCATGCTCACAACTCTCATGCTCACAAATCACACACTCATTATGCTTTCAAATATGGTAGAGTATATAGATGCACATATTGTGGTAAGAATGGACATTTAGCTAAATTTTGCTATGACCAAGTTAATAGATCAAATAATCTTGTTTGGGTTAATGAAACTAACCCCCTAGGACCCAAGAAAATGTGGGTACCAAAATCAAGTCCTAAATTATTTGATGTAGGTACACACCAAGGCTCTAAGACGTAGGGAGCGGTGGTACCTTGATAGTGGTTGTTCAAGACATATGACGTGGGATATCAACAACTTTACAACCCTATCAAGGTACATGGAAGGTGGCTCCGTCACCTTCGGGGATGACTCCAAAGGAACTATCATCGGTATAGGTAACATTCAAATTGGTGCATCTCCTATTATAGAGAATGTTGTTTTAGTAGATGGTTTGAAACATAATTTGCTTAGCATTAGTCAACTTTGTGACCGTGGACTTAAAGTTATTTTTGATGATTCTTCTTGCAGGATTTTTGATGTTAAATCTGATGATTGTATTCTTACCGGTTTTCGTGATAATAATGTTTACATTATTGACATGCTTAATTTAGATTGTTCTACTAAATGCTTGAATGCTTTTGATGAAAATTCTTGGCTTTGGCATAGAAGATTAGGACATGCATCTTTTGACCATCTTGCTAGAATTAATTCTAAGGATTTAGTAAAGGGTATACCTTGCTTGAAGTTTGAGAAAGACCGCATTTGTGGTGCGTGCCAACTTGAGAAACAAACCAAGTCTTCCTTCAAACCAATTAAGGATATCATGACTACTAGGCCCTTAGAACTAATTCATATGAATTTTTTTGGACCAACACAAACTAAAAGTTTAAATGGTAGTAGATTTGCATTTGTTTTAGTTGATGATTTTTCCCGTTTCACTTGGGTTTTCTTCTTGCAAAGTAAAGATCAAACATTTTCATATTTCAAATTTTTCGAAAAAGGGTTGAAAAAGAAAAAGGTTTTTCGATTTTGAGAATAAGGAGTGATAGAGGTGGTGATTTTGTTAACCAACTCTTCATGACTTATTGTGATGAAAAGAGAATCAAGCATGAAATGTCTTGTTCTAGGACTCCACAACAAAATGGAGTAGTAGAAAGGAAAAATAGAACTCTTCAAGAGATGGCTAGGACAATGATAAGTGAATATGACCTCCCTCAATATTTATGGGCCGAGGCCATAAACACCGCATGCTATATTTCAAATCGTATTTATGTGTGTAAGAATTCTTCCAAAACATCTTTTGAAATGTATCATTCTAGAAAACCAAATATTGCATATTTTAAAGTTTTTGGATGCAAGTGTTTTGTTTTAAATACTAAGGAGGATTTGGGTAAGTTTGATGCTAAGGCTTATGAAGCTATCTTTGTTGGATATTCTTCTACTAGTAAAGCATATAGAGTTTTTAATAGATCTTCACTTACTATTGAAGAAACCATGCATGTTAAGTTTGAAGAATCTAATGTGGTTGTTGAGAATGTTGTAGAGATTGAACCATTAGGTGAAGACATAGAGAGACTATCCTTGAAGGACTCACCCGCTCAAGAAGAAAAGCAAGAATCAATTGGTGATGTTCAAGAGGATAAAGAGGAAAGCTCTCAACCGCTTCCTAAAGCTTGGAGATACGCTTCAAATCATCCTAAGGAGCTCATCTTGGGTGACGCATCTAAAGGAGTCACAACACGCTCCAAACTCCATGACCTATGTGGAACTTTGCTTTCATTTCTCATTTTGAACCCAAAGGCATTCTCGAAGCCGAGACGGACCCATATTGGTTGCTTGCCATGCAAGAGGAACTCAATCAATTTGAGCGCAACCAAGTTTGGCACCTTGTTCCTAAGCCCCACGATAGACCAATAATTGGTACTAAGTGGATCTTTAGAAACAAGATGGATGAGTCCGGAAATGTCATTAGGAATAAAGCTAGGTTAGTGGCCCAAGGTTACACTCAAGTTGAAGGAATTGACTTTGAGGAGACCTTTGCACCCGTAGCACGGCTTGAAGCCATACGGATGACACTAGCTTTTGCATCTTTCAAAAATTTTAAACTTTTTCAAATGGATGTAAAAAGTGCATTTTTGAATGGTTTTATTAATGAAGAAGTTTATATTTCTCAACCTCCCGGTTTTGTTGATCATGTTCATCCTGATTTTGTTTTCAAACTTGATAAAGCTTTATATGGATTGAAACAAGCTCCTAGAGCTTGGTATGAAAGGCTTTCTAGTTTTCTAATTTCAAATGATTTTGTTAAAGGCATAGTAGACACAACTCTATTTACTAAGCATGTTGATAATGATTATTAATTGTACAAATTTATGTAGATGATATAATTTTTGGTTCTACTAATGAGCTTTTATGCAAGGATTTTGAAAAGGTCATGCAACTTGAATTTGAAATGTCTTCAATGGGTGAGCTCAATTTCTTCCTTGGACTCCAAATCAAGCAATTGCAAAACGGGACTTTCATAAGTCAAGCCAAGTACGTAAAGGAACTTGTAAAGAAGTTTGGACTTGAAGGCTCAAAGACTTGCAACACTCCCATGGCAACTACAACCAAGCTTGATAAAGATGACCAAGGTAAAAATGTTGATATTAAATTATATAGAAGCATGATAGGAAGTCTTTTATATTTAACGGCAAGTAGGCCGGATATCATGTTTAGTGTGTGTCTTTGTGCTAGATTTCAATCGTGTCCTAAAGAGTCCCATCTTATTGCGGTAAAACGCATTATTCGTTATATTAAGGGCACTATTGGGATGGGTCTTTGGTATCCGAAAACCGGAGATTTCTCAATGACGAGTTATTCGGATGCCGACTATGCGGGTTGTAGAGTGATAGAAAGAGTACTAGTGGGACATGTCAATTTCTTGGTAATTGTCTTGTTTCATGGTCCTCTAGGAAACAAAATTCCGTAGCACTCTCAACCGCCGAGGCGGAGTATGTTGCCGCGGGGGCTTGTTGTGCACAAGTCCTTTGGATGAAACATACTCTCCTTGATTTTGATTTGCATTTTGATCATATAAAAATATTTTGTGATAATACTAGTACTATACACATGATTAAGAATGCAAATCAATATAGTAAGACCAAGCACATTGAGATTAGATATCACTTTCTTAGAGATCATTTTGAGAAAGGAGATATAGATATTGATTATGTTTCTACGGATTTACAACTAGCCGATATTTTCACTAAACCACTTGATTTTGCTAGATTTTCGTTTATTTGTGGAGAACTTAATGTTTGTGTTATTGAATAGACATGTGATTCCTAACCCTTTTTGATGTATGACAAAAAGGGGGAGAATAAGTTAGTGCATGAAAAAAATAAATTTATATGGTCTTGGTTCCATATGAGTTTATATGAGTTTATATATGTTTTTGTTGTCTTGTTTTGTTTTCATGCGTTTTTGAGAATTTCGTTTTTGAGAATTCTTGTGTTTTATTGGTATTATTTCAATTGGTTTCAATTAGTATCAAGAGCATTTTTTTTTGTTTTGTTGTTTTCAATAAATTCTTGTGTTTTTCATATAGCATAATTTGAGGGGGAGTTTTCTCCTCCCCTATATTTTTGTTTATAGCCTATTTATTTTGTCATCATCAAAAAGGGAGAGATTGTTGGCCCAAGAGGTTACACTCTCCAATTGTTTTGTGTTTTGATGATGACAAACCAAATAAGAGCTATTTGGTACTGATGAATTTGCTTAAGATAAGTTTCAGGATAAGTACCATGTTTGGAGGGCATTGCTTACTATTGCAACAACTTCTAGGTTCATAAAGTTATGAAGGCATATTGCACATCAAGGAAGGATCATAGAAGAAGAAGGCTCTAGCAAGGATAGCATGGCTCAAAGACTTGAAGATTGCTCAAGAAGTCTTTAATTATTTTGTTTTTAGATTTATAGTTTGTTAAAGAATAGCGGATAGGTTTGAAGCTCTATCACACACGTTTTTGCGCACATACTTAATTCAAAATAAGTTCTTATAATTTATACAAAAATATTTTGCATACAAGATTTTGCCTACAGATAAATATTTATGTTTTATGCTAATCCTTGTTCAAAAGTATTTTTGTCAAAATCAAAATCCCTTTTAATTTTCTGTCCAAAACCTAGTTTTTGACCTGAGCCAGTCGACCGGACAGTCGACCGGACCTATGACAGGTTTGGCCGGTCGACCGGCCCAGTCGACTGTAGTTCTGGGTGTACATGTATCAGTGTGCACGTTTTTGCGGTCGACCGCACGGTCGACCGACTGTAACTCAGTCTGCTCTCGGATAGGTTGGGTCGACCGGGCGGTCGACCGCTGGCCTGCAACGGTCATAATTTTGAACGTGCGGTCGACCGGCCAGTCGACCGAACTATCCGTTGAACAGTAACGGGCAGTTTTTAATGAGCTGTTTTATTTTGTCTTCTTGTGTTTAAAATTTGATTTAGGGATATATTTCAAATCTAATATGACTTAATTAACCTTAAGTTTGTATTATCCCTAAACCCTAGCCCTCTCCTATAAATAGGGGTGTTTGGGGAGAGATTGTTTACAACAATTTTTGCAAGAAAAATTCAAAAGTTTAAGGCATTCAAAAGAGATTTGTTTTTTGGTTTTTGTGCTGAAATTCTCTCTCATTTTCTGAAGTGGTTTTTGAAATACTCTCTGATTTAATTTTCTTTCTTCACTTACAACAAGAGCTTCATTCCTACTCATTGTTCTCTAAGGACCTTTTGTAAGGGAAGAGACATTTGAAAGAGAGAGTTTGTGGTCTTTTGACTACTCAGAAATTACTTGTAATCGAGATTGTGGAGTTGGGTACTCCGGTGTAATTGTGATTTCTTTGTGATAGTGGAAGTAGCTAGAATCCTTCTGGGGAAGGCGGGGAGTAGAGCTGGGTGCTCGAACTTCGATAACATATCCTTGTGTTTGCGATTGGTTTACATTCTTGCACTCATTACTTGCTTATCATCATTATTGCTATATTTACTTGCTTTCATTCATCTTGTGAATCTTGTGTGGTGATTGTTACATCTTATTTTTTAATTTGTCCATTGATTAGCATTATCACATATTCACCCCCCTCTAGGTGATTTTCAGGTCCAAGGGAATGACTCCGTTGAGGTAAATTCGGAAACTCAACTAGATAATTGTGCTAGTTCTTCCGGTGATGATTTAGTTGATGTCGATGCTTTAAATGAAAAACTATCCATTGTTTGTGAAAAATTGTTAGAAAAATATAAAGCTTTGGAAAAGAAAAGTTTTGGACTTAATAAAGAAAATAAGGATCTGTGTTCAAAACTTGATTTGGCTTTGCAAGAGAAGGTTGAGATTTCAAATGAATGTATCTCCTTGAAATCTCAACTTGAACTTGCTCTTAATGAAAACAAAATTTTAAAAAATAAAAATGATTATGAAATTGTTTTGAAGAAAAATGAGGCTTTATCTTTAAAACTTGATTTTGTTGTAAAAGAAAATGAAACTTTAAAAAATAAAATTGATTCTATTTCAAAGGAATTGGATTTGGTTTCTAAGAAAAATATTTCTTTGAAAAATGATTTAGATTATCATGTTTGCCATGCTAGTATAGCTTCACCACCTAGTGTATGCATAGCATGCTCCACCTCTTCTACTATTATTGAAAATGATATAAATATTTTAAAGAATAGTGTTGATTGTTTGAGCTCCACTATGAGCTAATGTATCATGAACCACACACGTTTGGAATCCATGTTTCGCAAGAAATAAGTTTCACCTATGCATGCACACAAATTACGGCATACACATGCTTCCCACGTACATACACACAACACCATGTATGCTCATGTGTACACTTGTACACATTGTGGACATAAGGGCCACCTTGCAAATTTTTGTTTTGATAGAATTAATGATTCAAATTTTACAAATAGATTTGTTTGGGTTAGGAAAGGAGCTAACCCTCATGGACCCAATAGAGTATGGGTACCAAAGACCACTCCTATTTTATTTGATGTAGGTGTGGGCTCTCACTCGACGTGAGAGTATTGGTGCCTTAAGGTGGATGCGCTTCGAACTTAAAGGTGACACTTTAGGATGCATCACTTTCAAGGGGAGTTTGGTGGGAGGACCACCTTGGTTCAGAGCCTAGAGATTTGCCCTCATGATTTTGGTAACGATCTCTATCTCCCATTATGTTACATGCTTCCATGATTGATTTTTAGCATGTTTTAGTTTTTCATGATTAGTATGTTAAATGCCATGATATTTAGACCTATGACATATATATGTAGTATTTTTGAGATACACTCATGTTCTATATGGACCTATATTTTTGTGTTCTCACTTTAGTTTAGCTATATTGTATATCATAGATCTAAGATATGTGCATTTACTTAATGATAATATTAGTTTATGTTTTGCTTTATGCTTCATGCTTTGATTACATGTTTAGATATAACTTTCATTAAAACTTGTGTATATACTTGTACAACTAATGAGCCACAAATTGATTATTATATGTTTGTACTTGATTGCTCATTTGTACCCATTAGATGTACTAGTATAGCCTAGTTTTGATGATTCATGCATTTTGACTTGTATTCCCTATTTTTTGGACATGTTTTTCATGATAATGTGTTTTAGCTTCATGTATATGGTAATGTTGTTAAAACTTATTGATACACATGTATAACCGTGAGTGATTTGCCTTTCATGCAAAATCTCTTTATAGACTCAATTGTATTTGGATATGTATGTATGCTTTAGTTTTGACAAAACATACATATGCCTTGGAGTTAGTATTGTTTTGATGAAAATTAAATTTTCATTTATTTTAAGGAACTTCATATGAGCTTCATTGTCTATATTCATGATTATGCTTTTCACATGACTCTTGTACACTCACTTTAATTATGTTTACTCATTACATTATTTTATGAGTACTTTGTTGAGCTTTCTATATCTTGAGTGTCAATTTTGTGTTGAATGTATGCTTCATGAATTATATGACTTGGTTTCATGTTTTTAAAGAATCTATTACTTGTTATTTCAAACTATTTTAAACTAGTTCGTATTCTTCATTTTGGTAGTTCAAATATACTAAACTTATTTTCAAATTTATTTTTGAAAACCCCTACCCTTCAAGGGCGGTTGGATGGGCGACCATTCCTTGTATGCTCTTAATTGAAAATTTATTTAAACATGTGCTTGAAAGGGAGGTGGCATGAGTTATATACTTGATTCTCATCATATTTTCAATTGGTATCCTAATTGATATTTTCATATTTGTATACTCATCTTTGGTTTTCGATATATGTATGCTTCAAAACTTCAAAAAGTATCAATTTCTATTGGTATTTATTTTTTCATACATATATATATGATTTGATTGTGCTCACTATATCTTTACATCTTAAAATACAAATTATATTTATGCTAAGCTTGACTCCTTAATGACTATTAGTTTTCAAATTGGTATTTTATACAAGCTTATGCATCATTTTTATTGGTTATTCATAAAGAGGGAGAAAACTTCATGTTTTAGTTTTCAATCGATTGTATTTTCAATTGGTATCCTACTCCAACTCTTTATGATGAAAAATGATATTATTTGGTATATTATTTTTCAATTGGTTTCCTATGCTCTTAATGAAAAATATTTTAATATGCTAACATTTTCAATATTGGTATCAAAAATCTTAAATTGGCTTTATTCTAAAATTTGGTATCTTTATTGTAAAATGAATTGTTTAACCAAATAATTGGTTTGTTTTTCAATTGGAATCATATTTCATTTTAAATTGGTATCTATATTGAAATGAGTTATGATTACATAAAAATATTTGGTTTTCACTTTTAATTGATATCAAAATTATAAAATATTCTCATTTGGTATCAAAATTACAAAATGTTTACAATTGGTATCATGATTTACAATATACATATATATTTCAATTTGTATCAAAACATACAATATTTCTTTTTCCATTGGTATCAAAAGTTTACAAGATATTTTCAATTAGTATCTTTTGGTATCTTAAAATCTTTGTTTATTTTCAATTGATATCATAATTTGGTATCAAAAATTTTGATATGTATTGCTTATATGCAAGGGAAGCTTAACATCTTCTCTATATATGGATTCATGTTGAGTGTATCTCATATTGAGGAGCTTGATCGCTCTTCTCTATGTCTTACACGTGTGTAGGAGGAGTTTTACACTCCTTTTATATATTGTATATTATGCTTTATGTGGTTAGAGTTTAGTCATCTCTTTTCATATAAATGTATGTATGCAGGGGGAGTTAACTTCACGCCTCTCCTCTTCATGAATGTATATAGCATATACACCTTTATTGTTTTGATTCATGAATGTCTTTAGTATTTGTATCCCTTTGTTGATGAATTGACAGAAAGGGGGAGAGAAATTTGGAGTTTTTATATATGCATGTTTGTTTAATTTGTTATCTTTTACCATTGGTACCAAGAGCATCTTTTGTTGGTACCAAGAGCATATTTATTTCATTGGTATCAAATATCATGTTTATGCATATTTATGTTAAGCATTCACGGCATATCTTTATTGTTTATTGCTATGCATGAGTTACGGGGGAGCTTCTATGAAGCTTAACTTTAATCCATGCATATATAACTCCATGAGTTTTGTCATCATCAACAAGGGGAAGATTGTTGGCCCAGAGGCCTTTCACTCTAGTTTTGATAATGATTAACTCATGTACTTACTGTTTACTAATAATCTTGTAATATTTAGTTTCAGACATTTGATCAAGATATTAGTAAGTGATTAGCTTCAAAAAAGGTATTTTTGGAGCTTTCACATGTAGATTCAAGATCTCGCGCGTCAAGATCGCATCTAACACTCGGTTGGAGTCAAGCTCGTTGGATCGTGTTTGGATCGAGTCGACTTGGAGACGGAGTTCTACAAGAAGACATCGGTTTGTTTAGTTTCAGATTTTGTTTAGACATTGTAAAGATTAAATAGTGTTGATATGCTCACGTTCACAATGCACACACAAGTTTCATGTGTTTGGTTTTTTTTATTTAACCGGTTTTAGTTTTTCATATGATTTTCATGGATAGATAGAACCAAAACAAGTTTATATGGTTTAATGTATATTAGATTTGATCTATATACATCTATGCTTCATCTATTTAGAAAAACTTATTTTAATAGTATATTTCATGAGTTTGGAGTTTTATATTTAAACCAAACTTATTTTTAGATTTAATGTTAAAAATATAGCTATAATATCTTTTATGTATATTGGATTCTATCCATATACACCATGCTTAAAAGTTGTTTCAATATCATGTTTTTGTATTTACATGAGTTTTGGAGAAAACGATTTTCCATTTCAAAAATTCAAGTTTTGGAAAATATGATTTTTGGTTTAAGGTAAATTTTCAAGTACACAAAAATGGTTCAAATAGTTTATAATATGTGTTGAATTTTTGTCACATATATTTGTATTTCAAAGATCTAATAAGAGCTGATTTTTGTGAAATTTATGTGATTTTATGGGATTTTTTAGAAGGCAAATACCCAAGTTTTTAATCCATATATAGTTTGACCAGGCTGTTTGTCGGTCGACCGATCCGATCGACCGACGTGCACAGAACGTGCACACAGCCCAGGTTGGGAGGCCAATCGACCAGGTCAGTCGACCGCCAGAGAGCTTCTGCTCTCTGGAAATGGCCCCCGTCGACCGCCCGGTCGACCGACAGAGAGCTCTGCTCATTGTTTTCAGTTTCCGATCGACCGGCCTGTCGACATGTGGCTCAATGGCCATAAATATAACCGTTAGCCAGTCCACCAGAAGCACAATTTTGCTCTTTGCCAGACTGCCAACGGGCAGAATTTTATGGGGCTACATATATCCCATTCTTGAGCTGTTTTTAAGCAAGTTTTTAGAGAGCAAAATTTTCAATCTTTATAAGTGTTTTACAGCAAGTTTTTAAAAGAGTTTTGGGCTTAAAGATTTGATCTTTATTTTGTTTTAAAGGGTTGGAAAAATCAAAGAAAAGAAAAGTCATTGGGAATTGATTTGATCTTCATTTACATTTCTATCTAGAGTTTTTTCCTAAAGTTTTCTTTGTGATTTTAATTTCCAAACTCTTTATATTCTCACACTTGAGATATCTATCTATCCTATCTATTAGGATCATTATTTTGTGAGAAAGAATTAGTTTGTGGTCTTTGAGATCACCAAGTATTGTAAACCCTCTTTGCTTTGTGATATCCCTCTAATGAGAGGTGATTTTGTTGGTATCCCTCTAGTGAGAGGTGATAGTGGAGGTTGTTTTGGTATCCCTCTTAGTGAAGAGGTGATTGTGATGTTGTAGCTTTGTGCCTTATCCCTCAAGTGTGAGGTTGATAGTTGTTTGGCTAAGTGCCTATCCCTCTAAGTATAGAGGTGATTTGTGTTGTGCCTTGCCTCTAGTCAGAAGTTGTAATGGTTGAGAGAAGAGTTGTATACTCCCTAATTGTATTTGCCCAAATCATCAGTGGAGGTTTCCTTTGTGGGAAGTCCTGTGTAGACGAGTTAGTGGAAATCCTTCTATGTGAGGGCGGGGACGTAGAGCTGGGTGCTCGAATCTCGAAACATATCTTTGTGTTTGCGTTTGATCCACTATCTCTAACTCTCTCTCTCTTATATTGTATCTTGCATCATTTCATAATGTTCATATCATTTATATGCTTGGATTGGTTTGTGTATGCTCATACTTGTGTTCAACTAAGAGAGCTTCATATAGCACCTCAACTCTTATTTAGAGAAATTTAGAGGAAATAGTCCAGAACCCTTCACCGAGAATTCGGCTACACTCTTTGGTTATACTAAGTGTGTTGCAATTAGTTTTTAATTTAGCATCATTTGTCATTAGATTAGCCTTACACCTATTTATCCCCCGCTAGGTGTACTTTCATCCCCAAGGTGCCTAAGAGGCGTTGATAAAAGAAAAAAAAGGGAGAAAAAGGGCGCCTGAAACCACCTGCATCGCCTTCAAAAGAAGGTGATGCATTAAAGCAAAGGGGGGCCCATTATGCTATAGGCACCCCCCATATTAAGGTACCTAAGGAGAAAGGCGGCCAGCCAGACCGAGTGGGACCCGCAGGTGCCATCCAGGCCATTCAGCGCGCAGATTTCAAGGTGCAGGTGTGTGTTTCCCTCGCTCCAGTAGGAACGATCTTTCAGATCTGTCAACACGCTTAATTTAGGTTATCACTTTATATATTTAATTCAGTCCTAGATATATTTATTTTGGGAATTATTTAGATTATTGATTTAATTAATATTTTAGTTTTTAATTGATTTATAATTCATTTGTTAAACTACATGATAATTAAATTTAATACGTGTAACTAAATAAAATTTCATGAGCCTAGGGTGATGAACCTAGGCTACTAGATTTTGGTGGACTTTTAAATCTCTTAAATAAAATATGAAGAATACATAAATTGATTTTTAATTAATGGGATTATTTGTTAGACGTAAGAAATTTGACAAGATATGTTTAAATAATCGATATTCCATGCTTAATGTTTTCCCTTAATTATTGCTTTAATTTTATTCTTGTACTTTGATGGACTATGCGATTAATTCTAATATCTTGTGCTTAGGACAAAAGTTCTCAGATTTTATGACCAATTGACAAAAGAGATTATTATTGTGCAATCATTAAATTGAGAGACAAATACCACAATATGAACAGTAGTCTAGGGGATTCTACCCTACGTACATGATTCTTCTCTTTGACAACTTAGTTCAGACCACTTCTCAATCCTTTTACCCAATTCAGCCAATTTGTGTTAGGACCATTTAGAAACACCTTCCCTATGAACCGACCCTCAAGTGCTACAACAATCAACCGTGCACTTGCGGTAAATTAAAGCTAGGAGACAGAGTCTCCCCATCACGTATTCTTAAAAATAAAAAACAGTTAAACCGAAATCAAAAATATTGAACTTGAGTTTGTGCGTGTATATACTTGAGCATATCAAAACTAAACTATTCTTACACAAGATCTAAACTAAACAAACTTAGATACAAGTCTTCTCTTTGATCTTTATCTCTAAGACAACTCGATCCAAATATGATCCATAGAGCTTGACTCCATCTTGAGTTATAGATGCGATCTTGACACGTGAGCTCTTTAATGAACACGTGTTAGCTTCAAAACTTGACTTTGAATCCTTTGTTGAAGCTAAACACCTATTAAGATCTTGATCAATAACTAAAACTATATAAATATAAGATCATTAGTAACTTAACTTCATAAGTTAGTTATCATCAAAACTAAGATGAAGGGTCTTTGGGCTAACATACTGGACATTGGGGAGAGAGGAGGAGAGAAGAGTGGAGAAGTAAAAGAAAGGAAAAGAAGGAGAAGTTGGGGGAACTGTGTAGAAGGTAGGAGAAAGAAAAAGGAAAGAAGAGGAAAAGGAAAAGAGAAATAAAAAAGAAAAGAAAAGAGAAAGAAAAAGGAAGGAAAAGGAAAAGGAAAAAGATATTAAAATAAAAGAAAGGGGGGAAGAAAGAAAAAAAAATACCCAGACCAAATTTTGGACTCGAAAAAATACAAAAAAATAAAAGAATACCGATAAAAAATCAGGACACGTAATTGAGTACATATCCTCGGGACACAACGTTACAATCTATCTACCTTCAAAAAATTCCATCCTTGAAATTTCGATAAGTAGTTGATGAATGCAGAAAATATTGGCGATAAGGAAATTACCAAATTAAGATACAAATAACTAGGGATAATGCTCATGGATCACATCTACCTGTTCCCTAGTAGCTTTCCTAGGGGCATGCCTGTTCCACGACACCAAAACTAATAGAATGGCCTTGTTCTTAAGAATCTTAACACTTTTGATCAGTATGGCCATTGGTTGCTTGGTATACGACAAGTCTGACTGCAGTTCTAGCTCTGCGTGATCCAGCATGTGACTTCATCACAGGCATATCTTCAAAGTTAAGACATGTCAAATACATTATGCACCTCTTCTAGTGATGACAACAATACCAATCTATAGCCACTTCTCCCACTCATTCCAGAATTTTGAACAGGCCGATAAATCTCAGACTCTGCTTTCCGCGAGCACCGAATATCATCACTCCCTTAGTCAGAGATATTTTCAAGAAAATGTGCTCACATGTTCTAAACTCTAACAACCTTCTGTTAGAATTTGCCCAACTCTTCTGTCATCTCTATATTGCCCGGAGATGTTCTCGAATGATTCTGACTTTATCTACCATCTGAATAATAATCTTTTGTCCCAAATGTCTCCTTTCACCTACTTCTTCCCAACATAACTGGGATCTGCACTTTCTATCGTATAAAGCCTCGAATGGAGCCATCTTGATACTAGCCTGGTAACTGTTATTAAAAGAAAATTATGCCAGATTTAGATAGTCTTCCCATGATCCTTTGAATTTTCATGCAAGCACGCGACATGTCTTCAAGAATCTATATTGTTCATTCAGACTGCCCGTCTGTCTCTAGGGGATAAGATATGCTGAATTTAAGATAAATCCCCAATCTCTCCTAGAGATTCTCCCAAAATTGTGATCTGAGCCTTCTGTCTCTGTCTGAGATGACACTAACTGAAATTTCGTTCAGTCGAACAACTTCTCTCTTGTATTTATCTGCTAGAACGTTTGTAGACTGTCCCACTATGAATGGTATGAAATGAGCTGATTTGGTAAAATGATCTATAATTACCCATACTGCATTGTTTTCTTTCGGACTGCGGGGTAAAGCTATGCCAAAATCCATAATGATATATTCCCACTTTCATTCTGGTATTGGTAATGGTTGTTGAAGTCTGGCTGTTCTCTGATGCTCTGTCTTCAGTTGTCGACATATTAAGCACTTTACCACATACTGTACAATCTCTCTCTTCATTGCATTCCACCAGAAATATTGTTTCAAGTCCCGTTATATTTTAGTTCCTTCTGGGTGTATAGAATAAACCGAGCTGTGTGATACAGCCAAAACTTTCTGGCAAACTTCCCTCTGAGGTACACAAATTCTGTCACCGTAATAAAGTGCACCATCAGTATGTATATGGACATCCGTCCTCAGACCAGCTTCTACTTGATCTCTAAATTTTTATACTCGGGGATCTTCTTTCTATGCTTCTCTGATTTCTTCCACTATTGTCGGTTGGAACTGTAATGTCATTAATTGTCTTGACTCACCGATTCTTCATACCACCATCAAGTCTAATCGTATTAATTTCCTAAGTAATTTCTTTTGATGAGTGAGTTGTACTAATATATTATCTTCAGGTTTCCTACTCAAAGCACTGGGTACCATATTAATCTTGTCAGAATGGTACTGCAAGTCATATCATAGTCTGCCACCAGCTTAAGCCACCATCTCTGTCTCATGTTTAGTTCTTTCTAGGTTAAAATATACTTCAGACTTTTTTGGTCAGTGTAGATTAACACCTTATCCCCCAGTAGTGCCTCCAGATCTTTAATGTAAATATTACCGCTACCAGTTCTAACTCATGTTTTGGATTCGTTTCTCTCATGTGGCTTCAAATGCCAGGATGCATAGGCAATAACGTGACCATGTTGCATTAACACACACCCTAAGCCTTTCACGGATACGTCACTGTATATCACCATCCCTCCTATCCCTAAGGGTGTCTTCAAGATCAGTGCTATGATCAGTCTATTCTTCAGTTATTCAAATGCTGAGGCACACTCATTTGTCCACACACATATCTTTCCTTTTATGTTGAGTTTTATTAGTGGTGCCGCAATCTAGCTAGTTTAATGAAACTTTTGATTTCTATTGCTGACTTCGAAAGTGGCCAGTCTTTTACAGCCTGAATCTTGCTGCGGTCTACTGATATTCCTTCCTTCGAAATGACATGACCCATGGAAGCTATGCTTTCCAACCAGAACTCAAACTTGCTATGCTTGGCATGGAGCTACTCATGACGAAGTGTCTATCATACAATTCTCAGGTATTCAGTATTTTGCATGTTCTCTGTCGCTCTTGGGGTATACGAAAATACAGTCAATGAAAATCACAACTAATTTGTCTAGATATGGTGAGAAAATATGATTCATCAGATCCATAAAGAATGCTGGGGCATTGGTTACGCCGAAGGGCATAACCAAGAATTCATAGTGACTATAGTGAGTTTTGAATATTGAATTTTCGATATCTTCCTTCTTTACTTTTAACTGATGGTACCTGATTGCAGATCCAACTTTGAAAATACCTGAGCTCCTTGAAGTTGATCGAAGAGATCATCAATTCTTGGCAATGAATACTTGTTCTCAATAGTGACTTTATTCAACTCCCTGTAGTCGACACATAGTCTCTTGCAACCATCTTTCTCATTCGCAATAATTATTTGCCAAGAATACCGGAGCTTTCCCAAGGTGAAGTATTCAGCATTATTAAACCCTTGCCTAAATAGTCTTGTAGTTATTTCTTCAGTATCTCCAACTATGTAGGTGCCATTTGGTATGTTTTTTTTGATATAGGGGTCGTTCCTGGAATAATATTAATGGATAACTCTATAGTTTTGTTAGGGGAGAGTCCTAATATCTCTTCGAATACATCTGGGAATTCATTCCATATTGGTGTTCCTTTCTTCTTGACATCTGCAGTAGCACAATGTAACTGACTCTTCATCCTGGCAGACTTGCACTCTCTGATGAATTGAAACTCCGGTTGATGTGGAATTCTGAAAATCGCTTTCTTGTTTTGATAGTCAATTACTGCATGATATCTATTGAGACAAGTCATGCCTAAGATTATATCATACCCGCTTGTGTCCAATATAATCATATCTGCCACTAACTTTCTGTTACATAATCCTACAATGTAATTTTTAAAAATTTTATTAGTAGTCACTATCCCATTCCCTGTACTAATCTCCCATTGACCATCCGTACATACAGAAGGAATAAAATGCAAAGTAGCAAATCTATCTCAGATGAAACAATGAGATATACCAGAATCAACGAGTGCTAGGATAGGGTTAGAGTGGACCAATATTTTACTTATTACTACTTCTTCTAAAGCTTCCGCCTCTTGCATGGTTAAGTGGTAGGCTTGACCCTTTTCGTGGCTTGCTGCATGTTTTGTACCCTTTTGGGCTTGTTGCTAGGAAGGAAGTGGAGCTCCTCTCCCCATTGGTCATGAGTTTCTTTTGGCATGCAGTGTTGGTAAGGCTGGGGTGGCATCCCCAATTCTCTTATGCAGATAATCTCCCACAAGTGGTTACTGGAGCCACAGGCCAGACACAGCCCATTGGCTATTTGGTAATTTTGACGACTGTGCCCAGGCTTTTGGCAATAGTTACAAACTATCTGAAGAGTAGTAGGTCAGATTGTCTGAAGAGGAGTGGGTTGGAATTGTTGCTTGGCCATTAGGGCACCCATAGATTAGCTAGACCTCCTCTGCCTATCTTTTGAAATGGTCACTAAATGGCCTTGTTCTGCATCTAAGTTCAATTCATCTTCTCAAGTTCTCGTTCCACTCTTGAGCTATAGTGAGGACCTGGTAATATGTTTTCAACTATTGGGGTATTAAAAGAATTTGGAAATCCATCTTCAACCCTTGCTGGAACCTACTAGCTCGTTTCTCTTCATCTTCCACCATATCTGATGCAAATTGACTTAGCCTTAGGAATTCTGTGGCATATTCATTGATAGATTTGTTCCACTATTACAGTCAGATAAATTATTCCTCTAGTTCTTTCTGGGTTGTGGTAGCGAAGAATATATCATAAAAATTCCTAGGGAACTGGTCTCAAGTGATGGGTTATCCACTCTCACTTTCTCAGCTAGCCACCATTTCTGGCTACATCTTTCAATTGTATCTTTGTTACTTTCACCTGGCTTTCATCTGGGATCCAGTCCGTCTTCAAAAGGTCAGTGATGTCAATAAGCCATTGTTCGACATCTATGAGGTTTCTCTGCTTCTGTGAAGACTACCAGTTGCAATCATCTGTAATCAGAAACATATTCGACCTCTGCTTTTTAGGGGCTGCTTACAAACCCTGGAGAAGGAGTTTCGTCTATTTCTATTGATTCTCCATCATATTCTGAAGAATCCTCATTAGATCAACATTCTCACCTATGGGACCATTCCGAGATAGGCCTGGACCATTATGATGTCCCCATCTATCCAATCCGAGTTGGTGAAACACAAAGAAACTGGAAAGTGAAAAGATGGAAGGGATTCATGAATCAAGGAAAGGATTATCAGGAAGGAATAAATAACTTTGTATATAGCAGTTGAATGTATAACTGTGACTCATACATTCCAGTTTCAAATTAATATCACATTAATCTGCCGACTGGTTGTACTAAAGATATGAGAGCTTAAGCTCTGATACCATCTTATAATGGCCCGATCTTGTTGGTACGGGGACGCTACTGTGATGTACATATGCAGGGTGGATATAACCTCACATATGTATGCTAAGCATCAGTACAGGAAATAATAAGAGTACGAAGTATGTGGCGTTTATACATTCCAACAAAACGAGTATAATTACAAAGTTATCACAGGATGTGACATAATATTACAAGTATATTACATCACCCAGAGACACAAAAGTATAATATACACAGTATGGACAGTACAAAAGATGCTCACGAGCTTCAGGAGAAATCTCACTAGCCGATTTGGAAGGTAAAAGGTGCTACAGCTGGTCTGCCTACTCCACAAGATAAGTTTGATCATCGGCGGAAGGATCCACTTTAGCACCAGCTCCAGGATATGGACATACAGGTCTAGAGGAGTCAGAAAGCTACCCAACAAGTGGTAAAATGAATGCCAAGTGACGTGCACACGCAATCATATGTGTATCAAAAAACACATATTAAAAATATATATATCGAAAAACGTGTTGTGAGCATACACACAAAAGCATGCAGAAATACTATAAATATCAAAAAATAAAATTTGAATAAAATTGGATAAAACACAGATAAATTATTATTTTATTATTATTACTCATCCGACCCTTATATTTAGGTCTGTGTCCTGGTGTCCTAATACCCATATATACACATAAAAGTAAGTTGAGATTGGTTATTGAAAACAGATGGGAGAATCAATGATACAATGTGTCCTATGCATACCAGGGACCACGGCCCAGGGTGTTCCGGTGCTGCGCCGGAACCTGCCACTAAGCATAGTGTGGGAAGGTCTTATTTGTATGCCCTGACAGGAAGTCTATATATAAAGTAGGGGGCCAGAACACCCGCGAAACACTTAGAAGCCCTCAGGTAGATCATACATTTTAACCATTGTAAACACAATCATAAATTAGTGTCCATCAGTTTCTCCTGACCCGGTATAAGGTATCCTTTCTATTACAAGTTATTTTATAATTATCAATTTACAGAAACTAATAGGAGTATGGTACTGGGTAATAGGAGTATAAGAGGATATTAATTATAAGATTCCTATAATGCAATAATCATGAGTCAGGTGATTAACATAACAGGTAATAAACAGTCATAAAGCATGATACAGGAAAATAGTTCAAGTACAAGAAAAAAGTTCTGATATAAAAAAAACAATACTAGTAGAGATTTTAAACTCTTCGCAATAATAAAGAAAATAATAGTTAATTAAAATATTAATTATTCAAGAGGGGCTGATCAAGCTGGAGCAAAGCCAGGCCGTTTCAGCATCACGTTGGGCACACGATAGAGCTTGGCTCCTGGCGGAGTTAGCGTGCAGCTTTAGACGCTAAATCGCTCAGCGAGGCTAATGCTTGCGATGAAGCAAGCATATGAACACTTCTGCTAACACTCACGGCGAAGCCACAATCACAGCGAAGCTAGACGTACACAAAGAAGCGAGCGTATGAACGCTATGCTAACACACGTAGCGAATCCATACTCATTGTGAAGCTAAACGCATGCGACAAAGCAGGCATATGAACTTCTTGCTAATGCATGTAGTGAAGCTATGGTCGGGCAAGTTAGTGGTAAAGCGTTAAGCACTAAGCTTGCCTCCCAGTGGATCTAGTAAAAAACCTAGAGGTATTAAGCCAGAATGTTAGAGAATAGCCTAGAGGCTGAGCCTGGAGGCTGGAGAAAAACCTGGAGGCTAAAGACTATGAAGGGTCGGCTAAATTCATAATAATCCAGGATTACAAAGTAGTACACATATATATATAAGAGATTGGTTACGTTATTACAAGCATTCAAGATAGAGATACAAATACAAGCCTAATACAAATACAACAATTCACAAAAATATAATATACACTCAGTGAAGTGAGGAAAACACTTGCTGAAGTAGGGAAAAGCACTCGCCTAGATCAGAACATGGTGCAAGATCCAGATAACTCCAAAGAAGTTAAACACCCGTGGCATTAGTGAGAGAAAGTGAAGAGAGAAGAGTGAAAGGAGAGAGAATGAAAAAGGAGAGAGAGGAGGGGCACAGCCTATGGTGTCGCCGGGGTGGTACGCGACCTGGTAGGGGAGGCACTGCCTATGGGGTGGGTGGCTGGCCAAGAAGGGGAGCAGAGGTGGTTAGGTTGGTGATGGAGGTGGTGATAGTGATAGTGGGTGGTAGTGTTGTTGGTGGTAGAAGAGTTGAAACTGGTGGTTGTGGGAGTAGTGGATGTGTTGTTGAAGTTTGGTGGAGAGAGGGGTAGAGTTTCTTAGAGGAGAAGAGGGAGATTGTGGTGGTGGTTTTGATGGTGGTGGGATTGGTGGAGGAAGGAGATGGTGGTGGTGGAAATTGGTGAAGAGGGAGGAAGGAGGAGGAGTTGGAGGAAGAGTGGGGGAAGAGATGGCGGCTAGGGGTTTGTAGCCAGCCAGAGTGGTGGTCGGTGGTGGGAGCTTGGCCGGAGAAGCGCCGACAAAAGAGTGGGGGCCGACGACAATGGAGGGGAGAGAAAGAGAGAGATTTTGTGTGAGAAAGATTGAAGAGAGGGAGTAAGTGAAGAGAGAGAAGGAGAGAAGAGGAGAGGCCGACATATGGGAGAGATGAGGAGATGATAACGGAGAAGAAAAAGAAAGAAGAAAGAAGAAAGAAAGAGAAAGAAGAAGAAGTTGGGGGAATTTTGTAGAAGGTAGGAGAAAGAAAAAGAAAAGAAAAGGAAAGAAAAGGAAAAAGGAAAAGTAAAGTAAAGGAAAAAGAAAAAGAAAAAGGAAGGGAAAGGAAAAGGAAAAAGAAAGAAAAATAAAAGAAAAAAGGGAAAAGAAAAAAAAATACCCGACAAAAATTTCGTACTCGGAAAAAATACCAGAAAAATAAAAGAATACCAACAAAAAAATGAGCCACACAACTGAGTCATATCCCGAGGATAGGGTGTTACAGCGTTTGTATGTCTTGTGCACTTCTCTTACATCTCTCCTAACCATAGCCTGCTAGTGGGCTATTTAGAGGCCTCACCGGGGTAGCATCTCCTAAAGATTAGCATAGAATGTTGAAAATAGCCTTTAAAGCTTTATCGATGAGACTAAAACAACTACCAACAAAGCTAGGACAGCCTCTAGTGAGGCTAGCCAGCAGCCATTGGCTTTATAGAAAGCACGATCCTCTTAAATATCTCCTCTTAATGAGGAACATTATGAGGTGTAACCGCCCATTAAAAGTAACCATTAACCCACAAATTTAGTGGGGTGTCAGCCCACTAATCCCACTCAGGGGTTTGAAACGATCAAAAAGACCTTAAGCTTCACCAGTTGGTGAAGCTACATTGAAGGCGAAGCTAACCTATAGTGACGCTAAACTCCAAACTTCTGGTGAAGTTATCATGTTGGCGAAGCTAGCCTGCTGTGAGACTAAGCTTCAAGCTTCTGGCGAAGTTATCATGTTGGCGAAGCTAGCCTGCTGCGAGGCTAGTTTCATGCTTCCGGCAAAGCTATCAAGTTGGCGAAGCTAGCCTGCTGCGAGGCTAAACTTCAAGCTTCTTGGCGAAGCTAATACATTGGCAAAGCTAGCCCACTGCGAGGGTAAACTTCAGGCTTCTTGTGGAGTTAGCTAGTTTGGCAAAGTTATCCAGTTTGGTTGAGTGTGAACTGATTGTGCAACTATCTGCGACTTGTCTTTTAGAAGTGTCGACAAGTTAGATGTTGTATAAATCAGACTTGACCACGGGCCTCTTAACTGACAGGAAGTGAAACCCTCCGCTATGGGATTTTTCCTGCTCAGGGTCCTTACTCTAGTGCAAGAATTTTTCCCTCTTAGAGCCTCCGTTGATGTTTCGTTGATAGAATTTTTCCCAGTCGAAAAGACAAGCAATAGCCTACAAGGTCCTCTAATCTGACCCATAGGCGGATGAACCCTCGGGCAGTTTTCCTCTGTCAGGTCTAAGCCAGTGTCACTCCACTGCTAGGATTTTCCCCACTTAGAGCAGATGCATCCAATCTTTGACGGGTTGTACCCCCGTTTCAGATCCCTACCGAGGTCACAACTCCGCTGATGGAAATTTTTCTACCACAAGCAACTATGAACCCGACTCCGCTGCTGAAATTTTCCCGTCCAATTCCGTTGCCGGGATTTCTCCCACGTGGAGGTCTGGATTGCCCCTCCGTTGATGAGATTACCCACTCTCACAGTCAACGTATCCAATCTGTCGATGGGTGACACCCCCACTTCAGAACCTTTCCAGATTTGCAGGCAAGCATTTTGAAAAAGCCTATGGTTGTATGAAATATATGGTGTATATATATATATATGAGGATTTACTTGTTTGAATTATCCCCTCACAGTTTCGTGTGATTAGAGGTCAGAGTGATCAAATATACTGGAGAGGCATAGTCGACTAGGTATAATCCGACCACTACCTTTGTGAATGTTTGCATGTATTACTCATCCTGGTATGACATGGATTATGTATGTTTAGCGTATGACTGCACGAGACATATGGTATATACATGAGAATTTCTTTGTTTGGATTATCCCCTCGACATACTAGTTTCGTGTGATTAGAAGCTAAGTGTATGTAATCTTATCAACCCAATCTGTTTAATTTACGCCTTTCTTTAGCTCTTATTGTGCTGCTTTTAACAAATAATTTAAGTTATTTCATTGCATGCTTGTATGTGCATCATCCCTCCGTTGTGGGACAATGGACATTTTTACCCTCGACAGTTTTCCTATACCGAGCATGAAATACAAATGCCAACCCACGAACACCCTTCGATGTAGGATTTCTCCCACTCGGAGTCCTAACTTTGCTGCGAGATTTCTCCTACTCAGAGTCTTATCAAATTTCCCGCTCCACTGCTTAGATTTCCCCACTTGGAGGCCAAAAACTTGCAAGTACCGCTGATAGGATTCCTCCCCTACTCGAAAACAATGTCGCAAGCATACTAAACTGCTCCATGCTAGATCAAACATTTCGAAATTAAAGACCAGCACTCCAAGGTGACATGATCGATTCCGAACTAACCAACGGTAAAATAAGTAAGGCGAGATTTAGACAATCATTTCATTCCCCAAAAAATATATATATTTATTTCAAGTCTTTCCATTCTGATTGCATCATATCAATTTTGCGTGATTACATCTAATATGAGTAATACAAGATTTCATTACACATCTGTGTTTATATTTTTTGAAAAAGAATACAGATAATCCAAATCTGAATATCCCGATCCAACCGCCGTTGGGAAGCCCTCTGAAGCCAAGATAATATCCCGAGTTCCAAACGGAGTCCGGCAAGGCACACAAACCAGTGATGATACCATCGACCGTTTGTTCTTAGGTAGAGGTCAGAGCTCTGGAAGGAGTGCTTCATCGCGATGTCCTAATGAAACACCCCTCATACTCTCTTCCTGTTACTCATCGCAAGAAAGGAGTCTCTAAATGCGAGGTAGCAGTATCCGATCAGAATGAAGACTCTGAGACGAACAAAATGGCTGCAGAGTCGCATCCATCTCCGTAACAACCCAGGACAACCCCCACTCCTGCTTCGTACACGCTATCAGGAAAGAAGGACTCCAAACCTCAGGATCAGAACTGGACTAGGCAAGCTGGAGACCAGATGACTAAAACAAGTTGGAGCATGAGCCCTCCCTACCCCCCTGACAGTGAAGCCCTACAACAACAACTGACTTGTTGTGACAGGTTCATCACAATGACTGACATATTGCGCCAATCAGACTCTCGCAAGGCGAGTGATCGGCCACCATTCCTCCCATCTCCATCTTCTCCTTTTTTTCCTCCACCTGATGAAGAAGGAGAAAGACATGGCAACAAAGTAGAGAAGGAAAAACTTTGAAGTAAGATGTCTTTGAGAAGAAAGCAGAATTAATTTCCATTCTAAAGATTTTACCATATTTATAGGTTGGTGGAGGAGAAGCCAAATCACTTCCAATTTGAAATCTCAATCCCTGAAAAGTAAATCACGTCCCAAAATTCTCGACCAACCAAATTAGCAGGATATCAATCGCCACTGCCACACTATCTCAATCATCATGGTTCCCGGATTCGAAGAGATGCCGGTTACAAATTTAAAGGATTCTAATTTATTGGCATGCCAACTGTCAACCAGTTGGGCAATCTCCAAATACATCCAGAAGATTTACATTTATGATCCAAATCCTCTTCTGCTCATAGATATCAGGGAGAAGTCAAGGCATTAAAGGATCTCCTGTGAATTCTGCTCTTCCAACTTCCCTTCCGTAGGCTCCTATAAGCGAAAGAGCGGGGGTGTCTATAATGATCAAAATTTGACCCTCATCAAGATGGTGACGCATGTCTAAGCAACCGAGCACCTCCTTCGAGACTTTCACATCATTCAATCAATCTACCAACTTCTGTCATTCTAGATCTTCTCGAATACCGTCCTCTTTCCTGAGGATAGTTCATCCCGAAGAGCTCCATGATTAAGTCTGAACCTACACATAAAATAGAGTTTAGAAATGGAATAATAAGACGGTACTAAGTTTTCACAAAGCTACCGCTAAAGTAAGTGGCTACGCGGGTCGTGATCCACAGGGAGGGACTGCGATGAAAGTATTTATGAATTCTTTCTTAGTTACTTTAGACTGGTTAAAAAATTTCTTCTTTGTTTTGAAATAAAAAAAATCTGGACTAAGTTAGAAAAGAAGTGGAAGTTAAAGAAGAAGATGGTGGATCTTTTTGAAATTATTTTAAGTTAGAAGAAAGAAATGAAAAGAGTAAGGAAAGCCTTGGTTTAAACATATTTCTAAACTAAAGAATACTTACCTCTTCTGTTGATTATCATACCTTGGATCATTTGCGAAAGTTTACCTCAGATTAAAATGAAGCAAAAAAGAGAAGGAATAACATAAAAATAGTGATCTACTAAATTGAGCAACAGTAAAGAAAAAGAGCAAAATTATATTGACTGTCACTCTCAATACGACTCTCTCTAAAAAAGATTACATTCAGTGTCATTCTAAATACAATTCTTCTTCTTCTTCTCTCATGAAACTCTCTAACCAAGATATAAAGCAATCATAAAATTACATTTAAAAAGAAAAATAAAAATAAAACCAAATCTACACAAGAAACAAAAATCTAAACCTAGCTCTCTGTTAGAGTGGTGCACTTTTGCCTTCAAAACTGTTAGTATTTCTAGCAAAAATAAAGTGCGGAGAGGTGTCTGAAGATAGAGGGAGCGAACGCTCCCCCAATTTAACTAACCAAGCCTAAAAAATGTGGCCTGTCTGAAGATAGATGGAGCAAACGCTCCCCCAATTGCACTAACCAAGCCACAGAAATGCGATTTTGACCGCATTTTCGCGACCAGGATCTGAACATTTGGCCAGATCCGAAAGGCCATGGTCCTTTGATCTTCGATATGTTTCTGTTTTTAATTGAATATTCAGTTTTGAGCTCTGGATTTGATGATATCTCTATTGATCTTTAGCTAACCAAATGGATTTATAGAAATCTGAATTTAATCAATTTTTATTTGGTGTTATCTACTCTAATTTGCTCTAATATGCACTTTTCCCCCTAAATATTCTGTCCCAATCATTGATTCTGATTTAATCTGAATTTAAGTTGGCTTTTGAGCCCATTTTCTTTTCCAACTCCATTAGTAAAGGCATGCACATCATTTAGACAAAAATAAGATTAAACAGCAGAGTTTATTATAAAATGGATATGAAAATGTGACAATAAATATGCAATATTAGTGAACAATCACACCCCCACACCTATCGTTTGCTCGTCCTCGAGCAAAAGAAACAAAAAGCAAAGTAGAGATAACCTAAAACTCACTTTGGTAGGAATCATGGGTGCACTTAGCACTTGCAACAAGCTATTAAACCTTAAGGTTACCTCCAAAGGACGAGTTTTGTCTCGTGAAAATTTTCAGTGAATTACACCCATAAAATCCATAAAGAAAGAAAAAAAAGTGTTAGTATTTTGAAAACACATTTTGAAAGAGAAAATATATTTAAAGTAATTTTGCAAAAACCAAGTAATCAATAAGTTAGACGGTTATCAAGCTATTCATTTCTAAACTTAACCTCTATTCAACAACTTGTCATCTATCAAAGTAAGAATTAAAACTGTATTTCTCATTCCGTCTATTCTTATACCGCCAAACTAAAGGATATTACCGCCATAATATGTAAGAATAAGGCATAATTTGCTCTGAATTTAACCACTTTGGTGACCGTTAATTTTTGACTAAAGATTCTTCAACTCTAACCCTTATGCCTTATTCTTACATATTATGGCGAAAATATCTTTTAATTCTATTAGGCTTTCTAATTCGCCCAGGTAATGAGTCTTTAGTCGATGACTCTCAAACTGGACGATTTTAAGGCATCGATGAGAAAACACCCTTAGGACTTAAGGACTCGAGCAAACAAGGCCACAAAATTAAGGATTTTTTTGATTATATGGACCACTTTTAAGCGCGATACTTATGCTTTATGGGGCATAAATCCCAGCTTAATCAGAGGATTTTTTTAATATATATATTCTTTCTTTTTTTTATAAGGCATAAGAATCTTCATTTTTGAATCCAAAGTGTGTAAGTGAATAAAGGATGCATATTTCATCAAGGTAAAAATCAAGACTAAATTATTTTTTCAATTTTTCTTTCTAACCCTAGAAATCAAACAAACAATATTCTTTTGATCAAGTATAAGAAATCCTAATTATGATTCTCCTATTCTTTAAAATTAACTTACTTTCTTACAAAAAATAAGTCAAAATATTGTTTCTCTTTTCAAAAAAATTTTTTTAAAAAGATATTATACACACACATACACACACACACAAAGAAAAAAGAAAATCTATGTTAAAACTTTCCCCAACGTCTATCTCATGCATTATCCTCAATGTATGATGAATGCATATATGCATGAAAAAAAGAAAGGGAAGAAAAAAATGTTACCTCAAGGTGGTGGTTCTGGTGGTGGTCGGATTGGGCTAAGTATTGCTACCCAATCTAAGTAATATAGAGTTTCAAGGAACCACCTTTGATGACCTTTTTCCTATTTATATTTTTACAACCCCTATACTGAATAAGATCATGCACGATTCTATCATTATAATCAACCCAGTTATATGACCAATCTTTGAATATCATCTCGGAGTCATAATGGTTTACACTTTGGTCCAACAATAGAATGTGACCCAGTGGAATAGTTGATTTGGGCTCAAGAATAAAAAGTTTGGGAACCAATACTGACTTGAAAATATGACTTAAATCAAGTTTAGGTTCAAGAGTCGATTTTGGTTCAAAAGTTGGTTCTAAATCAAAGAATTGAAGTTCACACTTATGATTCATTAATGGAATGTGAGTATCCAAAATAGATGGTTCAATTTCAAGATATATGAGTGTAGGGATCAATGTTGGCTCGGGAATTGGGTCCAAATTTGGTAAGGATATCGGAGTCAACATATATTCAAAAATTGAAACTGAATCACAAAGTTAGGGGTCAGGCTCACATTCACAATCAAGTTAAATTTTCTTGAAGTGAAAACTTGCCAATTTGTCAAAGATTTGGGATTGGTCAAGTTCAAGATGTTGTGGTGAAATTGAATTTTGGTTAAAGTATCCAAGAGACCATGATTCTTCGTCAATATGGCTAAACAAATCAGGAATAATTAAAAATGTATTAGGTAGAGTTTTCTCATTCCTATCAATCATTGGGTTGAACAACTGACTTATTTCTACTTTGGCCTTATTGATGGATTGGTTGAAATTATTTTGGCACTGAATTATGATTTCTATACTATTATCCAAGTCCATCGGTTCTTCTTCTTGTTGTAGTGGGATTTGAAAAATAGAATAAAGATCTTGGACTTGAAAATTTTGTGTGAATTTTAAGTCTGTCGTGATTTGACATTGTCGTTCGGCCTCATGAAAGGCTTCTAGACGTATTTCTGTATCAAAATTTTCTTCTATAGGTTGATCTTGTTAAGGAGTATATGAAGCTGGTTGTTGGTAAGGTGGTTCACCATAGACTCGGGGGAGCTGTATCCCCACTGACTCAGTAAAGATGGGAGATGATGATTGTTCCAGTCCTGTTCATAATATTAGGACTGGGGCATATGTTGATTCAGATAAAACCAATCCGGCATACTTGATTGGTTAAAGTTATGAAATGTCGCGTTGGTGATATCCGAGTCAAAAGGGATCAAAGTGAAGTATGGATCACTATATGTATTGAAAAAATTATAATTATAATTCATATCACACAAAATTTATCAAAAATAAAAATAAACAAACAAATAAATAAAAGAAAGAAAAAATCTAGCCTAAGTTAGGGTAGACCTTAGCCTAGACGACTTCTAACTGGTTGGCTGTCCACGAGAGGTATATTGCAGCAATTTGATCACAAGTTAATCGACCAGGTAGGGGTAAGATCAGTGGGCGGTATCTGTGCCTGAAAAATGGGCCTAATTATGCCAAACCACTGTTCTTCGAGGTTTCGCCTCTCAATCTCCAACCTTGAACACAGATAGAGTTAAATTCTAAGAACTTCCTCTTTAGATCAATCTCCTAATGAGTTCGAGATGTCCCTAGGGCCAACGTCTACTCAATTTAGTTAGGATAGGTTAGTGAGTGGGGAGATGATTTTTGAGCTAAGCAATTGTAATGACTTCCCACCTTCTTGTTTAAAGCTATGCCCTTAATTCATTTTATTGCAATGTCTAGATGTATATAACAAAATGAATACACTTAAGCAATATGTATCACCCAAATGTGTTTTCTAAACTACATGTAATGCACACATACCTTTTCTCCAGCACTCTTCAACAGTAATGAATAAACGAAATTAGACAAATGCCCTTATTGCAAAGTCTAAACCGTTCTTTTAGCAATTACAAGCATAATTTACTATTGAATTAAGTACAATGTGCAAATCAAAATAATAAGAAATATAACAGCTGCAGAAGCTTTATTTTGTAGTGTGGAAGTACTTACAAAAAGCCAGTTAGTAGTCCTTCTCGTTTTGCCACGGAAATGCGGCTTTTTCTACGTTTGCGCTACAAAGTAGAGTCTCCCTGGGCTTTGCTTTCTAGAGCAGAGGCCCAGGGTTGCTATGTATGTTCTGTTACTCTTTTTTTATTGAAATTAATCCCCGCACATGAAAACAGAGAAAAAAAAGTTAACTAATTAAGTAAATTAAAAGAAAGAGTTACTGTCCCTCCTCAGCAACAGCGCTAAAATTTGATCGAGCCTAAACCTGCACAAAAAGTAGAGTTTAGAAATGAAATAATAAGATTGTGCTAGATTTTCTCAATGCTGCCGCTGTAGCAAGCGGCTATGCGGGTTGTGATCCATAAGGAGGGACTGTGATGGAAGCGTTCAAGTAATTCTTTCTAAATTACTTAAAACTGGTTAAAAATTTTTCTTTATTTTGAAATAAAAGAACATAAATCTGGATTAAGTTAAAAAAGAATGTGAAAGTTAGAAGAAGAAATGGTGAATATTTTTGAAATCGTTTTAAGTTAGACGAAAGAAATGAAAAAGAGTAAGAAAAAGAGTTGGTTTAAACATGTTTCTAAATTAAGACATAAAAAAAGGAAAACTAAAGAATACTTTTCTCTTCTGTTGATTATCGTACCTTGAAACATTTGCGAAGGTTTACCTCAGAGTAAAGTGCAGAAAAATAAGAGAACGAATAATATAAAAAATAGTTATCTACTAAATTGAGTAACAATGAAGAAAATAAGAAAAATTATATTGACTGTCACTCTCAGTACAACTCTCTCTGAAGAAAATTACATTCAGCGTCACTCTGAATACAATTATTCTTCTCATTCCTCATGAAACTCTCTCTAACCTAAGTTATAAAGAAATTATAAATTTACATTTAAAGAAAAAAGAAAAACCTAAGCTACACCAGAAACAAAAAAAACCTAAACCTAGCTTTCTACTGGAGTGGTGCACTTTTGCCTTCGATACTGATGGTATTTATAGCAAAAAATGGAGTGGGGAGAAGCATCTGAAGGCAAGAAGATCATATGCTCTCCCAATTGAACTAACAAAGCCGCGAAAACACAGCTTTGGCTGTGTTTTAGCGGCTCTGGCCATTGGAGCCAAATCTAGAAAGCTGTGGTCCTTTGATCTTCGATACGTTTTTATCTTCAATTGAATTTTCAGTTTTGAAGTCTGGATTTGGCGATATCTCCATTAATCTTCAGCTAATTAAATGGATCTATAAAAATCTGAATTTAACCAGTATTCATTTGGTGTTATCTGCTCTAACTTGCTCTAATCTACGCTTATCCTCCTATATCTTCTGTCTCAATCCTTAATTTTGATTTAATCTGAATTTAAGTGGGCTTTTGGACTCGTTTTCTTTTCCATCTTCATTAGTAAAGGCTTGCACATCATTTAGACAAAAACAAGATTGAATAATAGAGTTTATTATAAAATAAGTATGGGAATGTAACAATAAATATGCAATATTAGTGAACAATCACTCCGCCACTTGGACATCCCAGATCTCCCTATGTACTGGTAACTCTGAAGTCTTTTAATTCGGGCTCCAGTAACAGATCATCTCCAATCTCTATTGTCAGTTACACAGCCCAATCCTCTTCCACGTCATTGTTGGCCCAAAGGCCCATCGCTCTAGTTTTGATGATGATTAACTCATATAGTTATAGTACTAATGATCTTGTGTTTAATTAGTCTCAGATATATGATCAAGATCTTAGCAGGTGTTTAGCTTCAACAAAGGATTTCAAGTCAACTTTTGGAGCTAGCACGTGTTGATTCAAGAGCTTGTGCATCAAGACCACATCAAGTACTCAAGAGGAGTCTAACTCTTTGGATAAAGGTTTGGACCAAGTCAAGAAGGAGAAGAAAATTTTCAAGTGAAGACCTTCAAGAGAAGACTTGTGTCTAGGTTTGTTTTGTTAAGATTTCATTTTTAGATAAAATGTAAAGGATAGATTAGTTGGTGGATTGCTCAAGTATCATATGCACTCATACACAAGATTTAGATGAGTTTTTATAAAAGAGTTTTCATTTTGAAAAAATACAAAAGAGTTTTCATTTTGAAAAAATACCGTTTTGGTTTTTAGAGTTTCATATATACATGTGTTTTAACCAAAACTATTTCAGTGCTTATTGTCAAAAATATAGATATTTCATCATATATGTGTAGTAGATCATATCCATATATTCTAAGCTTTAAAAGTGTTTAAAATATCTTGTTTTTATATTTGGAGAAGTTTTGAAAAATCAATTTGGAAAAATACGGTTTTGTTTTAAGGCAAAAATTCCAAGTTACAAAAATAGTTCAAAATATTTAGATTTTACTCAAACATGTTTGTATATCAAAGTATAATACTGAACTTATTTTTGTAAATTTTTAGGATTTATGGGATTTTATCAAAGTCAAAAAGTCAAGTTTTTAATCCTCATAATTGCCTGGATTGACCCTCTGTCGGTCGACCAGACGATCGATTGATGTGCACAGACATGCACAGGTTGGGCCGGTCGACCGCACGGTCGACTGCCAGAGAGTGTCTGCTCTCTGGAAATGGCCCGGTCGACCGGGCGGTCGACCGCTAGGCCATTGCCCAGTTGGCGGTCGACCGGCCGGTTGACCGACCTTCCCAACGGTTGAAAATCCGACCATTGGCGGTCAATCGGGCGGTTGACCGACAGCAGTGCAGACTGCTGATTTGGACCCCAACGGCTATTTTTTATTAGCCTATAAAATGGGGCTCGCTTAAACTATTTTACACAAGATTTTAAGTGGGTTTTTGAGCTAGTTTTCCTATATCATTTAGTGTTTATCTCCACTTATTTAAGAACCAAATTGCCATATCAAAAGGAGAGTTTATCAAGAGTGTTTTCAAAAGAATTTCTTAAGTTTTTCACCACAAATCAATCCTTATTTTTCTCACACATACTTGAGCTTTCTATTGATATATCTATCCTATAGGAGAGTTGTTGTGAGAGTTATTTTAGGTGATCAAAGTATTGTGATCATCAAAGTTTTCATACTTTGTATTTGAGGAGGCGGACTTGCTAGTTCGCGTGTTCCGGGTTCTAGTTAGAACACTGTATAGAGGTGCGGCCACAGCAAGCTTGCGTGCTTGTATGTGTTTATTCTTGGGGGAACAAGAGAGGGACTAGAGAGTCTAAAGGAGTTCTAGTGTGAACTCGCTTGTAGGTGTTGCGGCACCGAGTAATCCGGTGGGATCATTTTTAGTGAAAATCCTTCATAGTGCTGAAGGCGAGGACGTAGAGCAAGTGTGCTCGAACCTCGAAATAAATCTCCCGTGTTTGTGATTGTTCTCTCTATGTCTCACTTGTCTTTATATCTTGCTTATATCTTTACTCGCTTGATATATTTGTACTTATATTGTTATATGCTTGGGGATTGTTTGCTCACACTTGTATTCAACCAAAAGAGCCAAAGCGGCACCTCAACTTTTATTTAGAGAAATCTTGAGGAGATAATCCAGAGCCCTTCACGGAAAATTTGACTACACTCTTAGGTTATACTTGGTGTGTTGTGCTTAAGAATTTTATTTGCATAAATAATTTTAATTTCACATTAATTCATAATTAGATTAGCTAGTCACCTATTCACCTCCCTCTACGTGATTTATAATTGGTATCAGAGTCAAGTGCTCTTGATTTAGGCCTAACAATCTTGAGTTAAAAATCCTCATTTATAGCTAATCATAATATTTGTTTATACACACATGGACTTCATGTCACCTCCCACCTTTGACATTCTTAACATCCAAACTTGGAAGGTTAATATATCTTTGTACCCAAAGGCCTAGGTATTCATGTTTATTTTGCCACTGTTAAAGATTCATATTTTAAATGGCAAACATCTAGAGGCTAATGCAAAAGCCATCCATGCTTTGAAGAGTACCCTAAATGATGATTATTTATGTAGGGTTGCTAATCTTGATTCGGTTTTTGTGGTATGGAACACAATTATCTCCCTTGACGAACAAGAGCAATACTATGCGGGGAGCGACTCGGATGTTGGAAGTGTGAGCCTTCCAACGTATGCTACATGGTGCAAGGGGATAACCCCTTGAGGTAAACTCCGAATCCGAGTTAGAAGAGGATGTTGATATGACTTATAATGAGCTTGAATCATTTTGTCAACAACTTCTTAAAAATATGAATTGCTTAAAAAGAATAATAAGAAAATAAAAAATAAATTTTATTCCATATTAAAAGAAAAAGACTCTTTTAAAAATAAATTGGAATGCATTTCTAAAGAAAACGAATTTTTGAAAAATGAGAATATTTTCTTGTCTTCTAAATTAAATGATCTTTGTGAAGGAAATACTTTTTAAAATAAAATTGTTTTGGTGGAAAAGGAAAAAGAAGTTGCTTTGAATGAAAACAACTCTTTGAAAAGAAAAGTTATTTCAAAAGAAAAAGAAAATGTTTCTAAAAAAAAAAGAATGTTAATTTTCATTCTCATCATGATTTTCATACAACCATTGATAAAAATGAGATTAAATTTTTGAAAAATAGAATAGATTATTTGAGCTCAACTTTGAGCAATTGTGCATTTAACCATAATAGATTTGAAATCTTGTTTCAAAAGAAATAAGTTCCACATGTTCATGCACATTACCCACAACATGCATATGCACACTTTGCACGTCATGATCACACTCATACACATATGCATGCTAGAGTATACAAGTATACACATTGCGGCCGTAAAGGCCACTTAGCAAAATTTTGTTATGATAAGATAAATGCTATTAATTTTGCTAACAAAAATATTTGGGTTCCAAATCATGCTAACCCCCGTGGACCCAAAGAAAATGGGTACCAAAATTTTCACCTTTTGTATTTGATGTAGGTGCGGGCTCTCATAAAACGTGAGAGGTTTGGTGCCTTGTGGTGGATGCATGGACTAGATAGATATACATTTGATGCACCGCTATCAAAGAAGTTTGGTGGGAAGACCACCATGTTTTGTAGACTTAGAGTATAGTTTTTGGTTTGGTAACTATCTCTAAACTCCTATTTAGTTACATGCTTTTACTATTTGATAATTTTTAGCATGTTCTTGGTTTTGTGCTTCATGTGGTAAATACTTGTTTAGATATAGTTTTATCAAAATTTGTGTATAGACGTGTACAAGTAGTGAGCAATATTTGATTCATATATGTTTGCACTTCATTGTTCATTTGTACTCACTACATGCACATGTATAGCCTAGTTTTGATGATTCCCTCATTTATACTTGTTTTGCCTATTTTCATGTTATTGCTTCATGTATATGTAATCTTTGTCCATAACTAATAAATATACATGTACGCCCTTAAGTCACTTGCCTTCATGCAAATACTATTATAGACTCTTTTTATGTTTGGGATATGTATACATATTATTAGTTTTGGATAAAAACATACATATACCTAGAAGTTTGCTTTTTTCGTGATTTTCATATTTGTTTGATAAAATAATATTCATGTTTTCTTTGAGCTTCATTGATTATTTTCATGAAAATGTTAATTACATAATGCTTGTGCACTCACATTTTATTTGTTTTCTCATGACTCTGTTTTTATGAGCATTTTTTAGCTTTATCGATCTTGAGTGACAATACTTGTGTACGTAGCTATAATTCATGAGATACATATGATTTGTTTTCATGTTATGAAGGATCTTTAACTAGTTTTTTAAAAATTACTTTAACTAGTTATGTATTCTTCATTTGGTAGTATTTTCAATCTATAAATATTTTCAAACTCTTATTTTTAAAAACTTCTACCCTTAAAGGGCGGATGGATGGCGATCATGCCTTGTATGCTCAAATTACATATCTTTTATCATGTGCATGAAAAGGGTAGATCTTTATGAGTTATACACTTGCTTCTCATCATATTTTCAATTGGTATTACAGTTGATATTTTTGTGTATACTCATATTTTGTTTTCTATATATGTATGCTTTAAATTTCAAATGATATCAATTTCTATTAGTATTTTCATTTTTCATACATATATATGATTTGATTGTGCTTGATTTACAATATATTTACATGTTTAAAGTACAAAGTTTGTTTATGTTAAGCTTAATTTAAATCTTGTTTTCAATTGGTATCTCAATTGGTACTTTTATAAGCTTATACACTATTTTCACTTAGCGTTTTTATTAGTATCAATATCTACAATATACTTCAATTAGTATCAATATGTTTCGATTTCTAATTGGGTTTAAATTTCATTTGGTATCAATATGTTTTTATCATGTATTTCAATTGGTATCAAAATATAAAATATTTTCTTTCATTATATCAAAATGTACAAATGTTTCGATTTCAATTGGTATCACAAATTTCCTATTTCATATGGTATCAAAATCTTGTGATATCTAAACTTGATTTGTTGATATAAGAAAAATTCAAAATTTGTATTGTTTATTTGGTATCTTAAAATATTTACAAATGATACCTCAAAATTTGTTTAAAGTATTATTAAAATTTATGTTAAAAATGGTTTGATATGTATTGCCTATATGCAAGGGGAGCTTAACATTTCTTCTACATATAGATTCATATTGAGTGTATCCTATATTGAGGAGCTTGACATCTCTTCTTTATGTGATACACGTGTGCAGGGGGCTTCACATCTCCACTTATGCATTGCATATTATGCGTTATGTGAGTTAGGGCTTGTCATCCCTTCTTCATGTAATGCATGTATGCGGGGAAGCTAACTTAGCGTCTTCCTCTTCATGAATGTATATCGCATATATATCTTTATTATTCTTAATTTGTTTTACTTTACCCCTTTATTGATGATTGACAAAAAAGGGGAGAAAGATTTTTAGTTTATATATGCATATTTGAGTTTTTGCATATATTGAGTTTATGCATGTTTATGCATGTTTATGTTTATGCATCTTATGTTTTATAAAATGGGGAGAATAATTTTGAATGTTTAAACAAAAAGGAGGAGAAAGTTTTTGGAAATAGAATTTTGAATTTATGCATGTTTCTCTCACCTTGTGATGCATATATATTTGTTTAGTTTCATGTACTTCGTTGAATATCCTATTGTTTATTGTTATGCATGAGTTAAGCGGGAGCTTCTATGAAGCTTGACTTTAATCCATGCATATATAACTCCATGAGTTTTGTCATCATCAAAAGGGGGAGATTGTTGACCCAAAGGCCCATCACTCTAGTTCGATGATGATTAACTCATGTAGTTATAGTACTAATGATCTTGTGTTTAATTAGTCTCAGATATATGATCAAAATCTTAGTAGGTGTTTAGCTTCAACAAAGGATTTCAAGTCAACTTTTGGAGCTAGCACATGTTGATTCAAGAGCTTGTGCATCAAGACCACATCAAGTACTCAAGAGGAGTCTAACTCTTTGGATAAAGGTTTGGACCAAGTCAAGAAGGAGAAGAAAATTTTCAAGTGAAGACCTTCAAGAGACAAGTCTAGGTTTGTTTTGTTAAGATTTTATTTTTAGATAAAATGTAAAGAATAGATTAGTTGGTGGATTGCTCAAGTATCATATACACTCATACATAAGATTTAAATGAGTTTTTATAAAAGAGTTTTCATTTTGAAAAAATACAAAAGAGTTTTCATTTTGAAAAAATACCGTTTTGATTTTTGGAGTTTCATATATACATGTGTTTTAACCAAAACTATTTTAGTGCTTATTGTCAAAAACAAAGATATTTCATTATATGTGTAGTGGATCATATCCATACACTCTAAGCTTTAAAAGTGTTTAAAATATCTTGTTTTTGTATTTGGAGAAGTTTTGAAAAAATCAATTTGAAAAAATACGGTTTTTGTTTTAAGGCAAAAATTTCAAGTTACAAAAATAGTTCAAAATGTTTATAATATATTTACTCAAACATATTTGTATATCAAAGTATAATACTGAACTTATTTTTGTAGATTTTTAGAGAATTTATGGGATTTTATTAAAGTCAAAAAGTCAAGTTTTTAATCCCCATAATTGCCTGAACTGACCCTCTGTCGGTCGACCGGACGGTCGACCAGACAAGAAGTCGGTCGACCGCTCTGGTCGACCGATGTGCACAGACGTTCACAGGTTGGGCCGGTCGACCGCACGGTCGACCGCCAGAGAGTGTCTGCTCTCTGAAAATGGCCCAGTTGACCTGGCGGTCGACCGCTAGGCCATTGTCCAGTTAGCGATCGACCGGCCGGTCGACCGACCTTCCCAACGGTCGGAAATCTGACCAATGGCGATCGACCGACAGCAGTGCAGACTGCTGATTTGGACCCCAACGGCTAGTTTTTATTAGCCAATTGTTGGCCCAAGGTTACAATCAACCGATTTTTGAGTTTTGATGATCACAAAACATATATAGTTATTTGTACTAATCATATTTAGTGTTTAACTGTGTTTCAGGGTTCTAAGGATTCATGATGTGTTTTTCCTAAAGAAAGATCGTTTTGACTCAAGTCGGATCATTTCGGGTTCAAGATGCAAGATTTTCAAGATCACATATGGAGGAGCCCATTTGAAGACTTTGTAGTCACCTAGAACTCATGCAAAAGTTAGTTTGTTAAAATTTGAGGATGTGATAAATTGGCTCAAGTAAACACACACATTTTTCAAAATACAGTTTTTATTTTTGGCTTTTGATTTAAGTTCATGCTTTGATTTCTATACATGACTCAAATTTTTATAACTTTTATATCTTGTTTATATCATGTATACCTACCTTTTTAGCAATATACTTAGCCTTATATCCCTACAAAATTAATTTGAAAAATTTTCAAAGTTCAGAAAAAATCCTATAATTTTATCTGTTTCAGGGCTGACGGTCGACAGGCCGGTCGACCGGTCTATTCCAGACCGGGCCGGTCGACCGGGCCGGTCGACCGAGCCTTGAGACCAGAGCGTGCATGTTTTGTACACGTCTGTCGATCGACCGACCGGTCAACCGACTGGAAGCAGCTTGCTCTCTGTTTTTGGTCGGTCGACCGGGTCAGTCGACCGACAGTTCTAAACAAAATTTTCTTTTGGCTTCCGGTCGACCGATCGGTCGACTGAGTCCAACGGCTAATTACCAATTAGACTGCTGGACCGGGCCGGTCGACCGACAGCCGTCTCCAGCCGCCAATGGTTATTTTTCTAAGTTTTCTCTCTTGGGATTTGTTGGAGATTTTGGTGTCAGCTTATCCTGAAATTTTGACAGCTATTTTCTGACCTATTGAACTATTTGTAATCATATTTTGATCCCCTCTAATTCCTATAAATAGTGGGGATTGGCACTTGCAAAATACAAGAAACAAACCTAGTTTTTCAAGTTTTCAAAAGAAAGAAAAAGTTTCAAAAGCTCTCATATTCTCTAGTGCATTCTTGACTATTGTTTTTCAGTTGTTTTTCTAGCAATTTTCATTCACAACTGAGTTTGTTTTCTCACTACCCTTCTTGAGCCAAAAACTCTCCTCATTCTATAAGGAAGTTGTAAAGAGAAGTTTAGTGATCTCTTGTTGATCACTTGGTTACTTGTTCTTCTTGTGTGAGATCCCTCTTCGGTAGAGGACTGTAATTGGTGGAGTTCGGTACTCCGGTCTTCGATAACCATGTAATCGTTCCTCGGTGGATATAGTGGAAACCCTTCACGGTGGTGAAGGCGGGGACGTAGAGCGGTGGCTCGAACCTTAAAACAAACCCTTTGTTTTTGCGATTGATTTCTTTTCTTTGCTACTCTTTATTGCTCTTCAATTTTAGCTTGTGATATTGATCTTTATTTCTAACTTGTGTTAAATCTTGTGTGCACTTCTTCATTGCATCCTTTTCATTCCTTTCTTATTTGTCGATCAACACTCATACAAGAAGATTGCAATACGCACCTCAAACTCTTATCTAGAGGAATCACGAGGAAGAAGTTCAGAGCCCTTCACCGGGTATTCGGCTTCTAGTCTTGTTTTGGGCAATCGTTGCATCATATTTTCATACTTGCTTAAAAAAATCTTAAGATTAGCATTAACACCTATTAACCCCCCCTCTAGGTATTTTACAATTGGTATCAGAGCTTTGGTCTCTAGGCTCTTGGCTTAACAACCTTAGAGAGATCCTTTTTGCTAATCATAATATTCATTTTTCATACTCATTCACTTAGTAAAAATGGCCAAAGGAATTAAGACCCTATCAAAGTTTGATGGTCTTAACTTTCCCATATGGAAGGTTAAGATGACCGTATTTTTGTAATCCCTAGGAAGCCGGGTTGCGAAGGTGGTGACCAAACCATTTAGTGTACCCACGGTGATGAGGACACTTAGTCCGATATTGAGACTAAAGAATTTGATGCTAATGCTAGGGTACACTATGCATTGCTTCAAGCACTTAATGATGATGATATCTCTAGAGTTATTCATTGCAAATCCGCACATGAGATTTTGAATCACTTGCTTGTCACACATGAAGGGACTTCACAAGTTAAAAGGGCTAAAATAGACCTTCTTCGGTCCCAATATGAAAATTTTTCTATGCAAGAGAATGAAACCATAGATGATAAGGTTACAAAATTTACAAAGATTACTAATGGACTTTCTTCTCTAGGTGACGTCATTGACAACGACCAAAGAGTAAGGAAGATCATCCGGGCTTTCCCTCCATCTTGGGAAGTCAAAGCCACTACCTTGAAGGAACTTAATGACAAGGAAGAGATGGAGCTAATAGGTCTCATTAGGAACCTCAAGACCTATGAGATGGAGAGAAAAGTAAGAGAAGAAATGGCTCCCTCCAAGAAGAAAACTATTGCCTTCAAGAGTCATTCCACATACTCCGACGAGGACGATGAAGAAGAAGATGATGAAGAGCTTTCACTTCTTGTAAAGAATGTTCGGAGAATGTATAACAAGGTAAAGTTTCAAAATAGAAGGAGATGGTAAGGTAAAGAAGAGAAGAAAATTATTTGCTTCAATTGTCAAAAGCCGGGTCATATTGTTGTGGAATGCCCGGATAAAGTCAAGCCCTCCACCTCCAAGAAGCCATACAAAAAGAAAGCATTAAATGCTACTTGGGATTCCGAGAGTGAATCCGAGGAGGATGTCGACACGGCCAACATGTGCTTCATGGCAAATGAAAGCACAAGCAATGTAATTCCCAATACTCCTATTGATTGTGAGCTTTCCATGGATGAACTAGGAGAAACATTTGAAGAACTTTCACATAACTATGATTTTCTTAAAAAGAAGTATTTGAAAATGAAAAAGGAAATGAATCTTTAAATCACAAAGTTTTCACACTTTCAAAAGAAAAGGATGAATTGCTTGCAACTCTTGTTTCCACACAAAAAGATTTTGACAACTATAAATATCTTGCAAAGGTAAATTTCCTCAAATTGATGAAAATGAAATTTTCATGCTAAAAGAGAAAATTCTTTAGGAATAGTTCTAAAAAAATGTGAATTTGATAAAAATAGACTAGAAGCTATGTTTCCTAAGAAACAAGTGCCTAAGAAACAATCTCATGCTATTCATGCTCATGCTCATAGATCACAACCTTTACATCATACCAAACACCCTAAACATGTCCACACTCCACACACACATCATGCATACATGTATGGTAAAGTATTTTCATGCACATATTGTGGCCGTAAAGGTCATTTAGTTAGTTTTTACTATGATAGACTTAATGCTTCACATCATAATGTTTGGGTTCGGAATACTAACTTTCAAGGACCCAAGAAAATTTGGGTACCAAAGTCAACGAATTTGTTAAATGATGTAGGTACCTTCCAAGGCTCAACGACGTAAAGGATTGTGGTATCTTGATAGTGGTTGCTCAAGGCACATACTTGGGATATCAACAACTTTGCAACCCTATCAAGATACCATGAAGGTGGCACCGTCACCTTCGGAGATGATGCCAAGAGAAAAATCATCGGTATTGCTAATGTTAAACTTGGTACATCCCCTTTAATAGAAAATGTTGTTTTGGTTGATGGTCTCAAGCATAACCTCTTGAGTGTTAGTCAACTTTATGACAAAGGTTTTGATATTGTTTTTGATAATTTAACTTGTAGAGTTATTGATAGACAATCTAACACATGTATATTTTTCGGTTTTGTGAATGCAACGCATACATGATTGACATGTCTAATATGTTTTGCAATGCTACTTGTTTAAAAGCCCTCGATGATGACTCTTGGTTGTGGTATAGAAGATTAGGCCACATTTTTTTGACCATCTATCTAGATTAAACAATAAGGAAATGGTGAAAGGTATTCCTTACTTGAACTTTAAAAAGGACCGCGTTTGCGACGCGTGTCAACTTGGGAAACAAACCAACTCCTCTTTCAAGTCAATCAAGGATATCATGACATCACGTCCTTTGGAGTTGATCCATATGGATTCGTTTGGTCCTATTCAAACCAAAAGTCTAAGTGGGAATCGGTTTGCTTTTGTTTTAATTGATGATTTCTCGCGTTTTACATGGGTTTTCTTTTTAGAACACAAAAATCAAGCATTTTCATATTTTCAAGCCTTTAAGAAACGAGTTGAAAAGGAAAAAGATTCTTCTATTTTAAGAATAAAAAGTGATAGAGGTGGTGAATTCAATAACCTACCCTTTACCACTTTTTGTGAAGAACATGGAATTAAGCATAAACTATCTTGTCCTAGAACTCCATAACAAAATAGAGTAGTTGAGAGAAAAATCGGACATTACAAGAGATGGCTAGGACAATGATAAATGAATATGGTCTCCCTCATTATCTATGGGCCGAGGCCGTTTACACATCTTGCTATATATCAAATCGTGTTTTCTTATGCAAAAATACTTCAAAAACATCTTTTGAGATCTATTTTTCTAGAAAACCAAATGTTTCATATTTTAAGATTTTTTGTTGTAAATGTTTTGTTTTGAATACCAAAGATAATTTAGGTAAATTTGATGCAAAGTCTTATGTGAAAAACACCTAGAGGGGGGTGAATAGGTGTAATTGCTAATCTAATGATCTTTTTGAACTATATGATGAATGATGCAACGATCTCTCAAAAACAAGACTAAGAGCCGAATACCCCTTGCGAGGTTCTGAACTCCTTCTCCCAATTCCCTTTGATATGGGTTAGAGGTGCGCAATGCAACCTTGTTGTATTGAGATATGATCGATCAAGGCAAAGTATGATGATGAGAAATAAGATGCACACAATATATCACAAGAATTACAAGCTTGAATTAAAAGTACAAGGAAGATACAAGATCACAAGCAAGTAATAAGGAGCAATAAAGTGTTAGAGGAATTTAAAGCAAGAATTGGACGCAAAGGCAATCGCAAACACAAATATTTGTTTTGAGGTTCGAGCCACCGCTCTACTCCCCGCCTTCACCTCCGTGAAGGGTTTCCACTATCCACCGAGGACGCCTTTACAATTTGGTCTACCGAAGACCGAGCACCGAGCTCCACCGAGTACAAAGGACCTCTACCGAAGAGGTTGCTCCACAAGGAAAGGATTACAAGAACAAAGTGATCACAACAAGATCACTACACTTTTTCTCAAACTCTTTTACAAACACTCTCACTTCTATTACAACTTCACTATAGAATGAGTATAGGATTTTTGGCTCTATGAAGTGTGGTGAGAAAACTTCAGTTGTAGAGTGATATAGACAATCAAACACAACTGAAAAACAAACTTTAAAAGAATTGGAATGAAGGCTTTAAACTCTTTTCTTTTCTCTTTTGAAAACAACACAAACTTGAGGATTTTTCTTGGTGATGTGCAAGAGAGACTTCTCCTCTATTTATAGGGTTGAAAAATGTTAAAACAATTTCTTTACACCTAATTTGACCTGCAAAAGCTCCACAACAACTCTCTAAAAGTCTGTTAAAGCAGGAAAAAAAACAGATTTTCAGAATAGCCCAAAGAGGAAAGAGCCGTTGGATTGTTGCAGGCCTGGCGGTCGACCGGTCCGTCGACCGCCAGCCCAGCTGCAAAGAGCCGTTGGCTCTCGGTCGACCGGTCCGGTCGACCGTCCCAAAAGAGGAAACACAGTTTCCTTCTTCCGGTCGACCGGTCCGGTCGACTCAGAAAACCAGAGAGCAGTGTGCTCTTGGTCGGTCGACCGGTGCGGTCGACCGACAGACGTGCACAGACGTGCACGTCCAGGCTGTGGCGCCGGTCGACCCGGGCCGGTCGGCCGGTCAGCCTGAAATGGGAAAACTGCAGGATTTGAACTTGGAAAAATTTGAAAAATTGTTTTAGGTTTAAACAAACTAGAGTGACATGTTAGTAGGAGTATGTATACATGATCTAGACAAGATATTTATTTTATAAAACTTAGGTTCATGTAAATCTCTACTAAGGCATGAAACCAAATTTTGAAAATGAAAACAAGACCAAATTTTATCAAAACCAATTTTGTGTGTGTGTGTATCCTAGAGCCAAATAACCAAGACTCAAACTTTAACATTCTATTCTTACAATGATTCTAAGGACTTCAAGATTTTCAATAGGCTTCTTCATAAGATCTTCAACACTTGTTCCTTGAGCCCAATTGGAGTTGACTTGAGTCCAAATCCTTGTATTTGTGAGAGAAGACTTCTAGAATGAATAGAAATCTGAAACACACTTAAACAACAAATATTATTAGTACAAATAACTAATATGTTTTGTAATCATCAAAATACACTAATCATGGGTGATTGTAACCTTGGGCCAACAATCTCCCCCTTTTTGATGATGACAAAACATATAAGTTATTTAAACAAATAAAGGAAGAAGAGCTTGGAAAGCTCCCCCTCAAACAATGCTATGTAAAAAAAATAACTATAGTGAGATACATGAAGCATTGAAAACTCAATATTTTTGTCAAAAACTTAAATACCAATTGAAATCAAACTTAATCTTATATACTAATTAAACTTAAATACCAATTGAAATCAAACTTAATCTTATATACTAATTAAACTTAACTTTTTTCTCTTTAAACTTATAGTAAACTATAAGCAAACTTATTTCTTTTTCAATAAACACTTAAACTTATATATTTTTCTCCCCCTTTTTGTCATACATCAAAAAGGGTTAAAATTAAAACACCAAAATAGAAATATTTTTAAGAATCTATCATGCAAACATTCAACTCACCACAAATAAATGAAAATCTAGCATAATCTAGAGGTTTAGTAAAAATATCGGCAAGTTGAAAATCGGTAGAAACATAATCAATATCAATATCACCTTCTCATAATGATCTCTAAGAAAGTGATACCTAATGTCAATGTGTTTGGTTTTACTATGTTGATTTGAATTCTTTGTCATGTGAATAGAACTAGTATTATCACAAAATATTTTAACATGATCAAAGTGTAAATCATAGTCAAGGAGAGTATGTTTCATCCAAAGAACTTGTGCACAACAAGCTCCGGCTGCAACATACTCCGCCTCGGCGGTTGAAAGGGCTACCGAATTTTGCTTTTTGGAAGACCAAGATACAAGACAATTACCCAAGAATTGACATGTTCCACTTGTGCTCTTCCTATCTACCCTACAACCCGCATAGTCGGGGCATCCGAAAAACTAGTCATTGAAAATGGCCGGTTTTCGGATACCACAAACCCATTTCAATGGTGCCCTTAAGGTATCTAATTATGCGTTTAACCGCAATTATGTGAGACTCTTTAGGACAGATTGAAAACGTGCACAAAGACAAACGGAAAACATGATATCCGGCCTACTAGCCGTCAAATAAAGCAAGCTACCAATCATGCTACGATATAATTTAATGTCTACACTTTTACCTTGTTCATCCTTGTCAAGCTTTGTAGTTGTTGCCATGGAGTTTTGCTTACTTTCGATCCTTCAAGCCCAAACCTTTTGATTAGTTCCTTTGTGTACTTGGCTTGATTGATGAAGATCCCATCCTTCCTTTGCTTGATTTGGAGTCCAAGGAAATAGTTGAGCTCCCCATCATAGACATTTCAAATTCATCCTTCATGCATGACTCAAAAGCTTTGCAAAGAGATTCATTAGTAGAACCAAAAATAATATCATCCACATAAATTTGCACAATAAGAATATCCTTTTCTATATGTTTTGTAAACAAGGTTGTGTCAATTTTACCTTTCTTAAAACCATTTGAAATCAAAAATGAAGAAAGTCTTTCATACCAAGCCCTAGGGGCTTGTTTTAAACCATAAAGAGCTTTATCTAATTTAAAAACAAAATCCGGATGTGTAGGATCAACAAACCCGGGGGTTGTTCAACATACACCTCCTCTTCAATAAATCCATTTAGAAAAGCACTTTTAACATCCATTTGAAATAATTTGAAATCTTTATATGAGGCAAATGCTAGTGTCATCCGTATGGCTTCAAGCCGTGCTACGGATGCAAAGGTTTCTTCAAAATTGATCCTTCGATTTGAGTGTAACCTTGGGCAACTAACCTAGCCTTGTTTCTAACTACATTACCGATTCATCCAACTTGTTCTTAAAGATCCACTTAGTACCAATTGTTGGTCTATCGTGGGGCCTAGGAACAAGGTGCCAAACTTGGTTGCGCTCAAATTGATTGAGCTCCTCTTGCATGGCTAGCAACCAATATGAATCGGCCTCGGCTTCGAGGACATTTTTGGGTTCAATATGAGAAATGAATGCATAGTTACCACAATAGTCATGAAGTCTAGAGCGAGTAGTTACCCCTTTTGATACTTCCCTATGACGAGGTCCTTGGGATGATATGGATTGTATCTCCAATCCTTTGGTAGTGGTTGAGTAGGCTCCACCTCATGTGTTTGATTTTCATTTCCTTGTGCCTCTTTCACCTTAGCTTCGCTTCCTTCATCATCCTTTGGTTTGTCTCCCATAGTAGAAGCATCCTCCAAGGTCACTTTCTCCAAACCTCATCCAATGCATCTATTTCTACAACATTCTTAACAAACTTGTTAGATTCCTCAAACTTAACATGAATAGACTCTTCAATAGTCAATGATGATCTAATGAAAACTCTATAAGTCTTACTAGTGTTTAGTAACCTACAAAAATAGCCTCATAAGATCTAGCATCAAACTTTCCTAAATTATCTTTTGTATTTAAAACAAAACATTTGCATCCAAAAACTTTGAAATAAGAAACATTTGGTTTTCTAGAAAAGTACATTTCAAAGAAGTTTTAGTAGTATTTTTACATAAGAAAATACGATTTGATATATACATGATGTATTAACGGCCTCGGCCCACAAATAATGTGGTAGACCATATTCACTTAGCATTGTCCTAGCCATCTCTGTAATGTTCTATTTTTTCGTTCAACTACTCCATTTTGTTGTGGAGTTCTAGGACAAGATAGTTCATGCTTTATTCCATGTTCATCACAAAAGTGGTAAAGGGTTGGTTAATGAATTCACCTCCTCTATCACTTCTTATTCTCAAAATCGAAACATCTTTTCTTTTTCAACTCTTTTCTTAAAGTTTGGAAATACGAAAATGCTGGTTTTTGTGTTCAAGAAAGAAAACCCAAGTAAACCTTGAAAAATCATCAACCAAAACATAAGCAAATCTATTCCCACTTAGACTTTTGGTTTGTGTAGGGCCAAAAAGATCCATATGGATTAACTCTAAAGGACGTGATGTCATGATATCCTTAATTGACTTGAAAGAAGACTTAGTTTGTTTCCCAAATTGACATGCGTCACAAACTCGGTCCTTTTCAAAATTCAAGTAAGGAATACCTTTCACCATTTCCTTTGTGTTTAACCTAGAAATGTGATCAAAAGAAATATGGCCTAATCTTCTATGCCACAACCAAAGTCATCATCGAGGGCTTTCAAACAAGTAATATTACAAGACATATTTAACATATCAATCATATAAACATTACTTTCACGAAAATCGGAAAATACAAACATTAGAAGTTCTATCAATTACTTTACAAGCAACATTATCAAAAACAACATCAAAACCTTTATCACAAAGTTGACTAACACTCAAGAGATTATGCTTGAGGCCATCAACTAAAACTACATTTTCAATTAAAGGAGAGGTGCCAAGTTTTACATTACCAATACCGATGATTTTACCCTTGGCGTCATCTCCGAAGGTGACGGTGCCACCTTCATGATATCTTGATAGGGTTGCAAAGTTGTTGATGTCCCAAGTCATGTGCCTTGAGCAACCGCTATCAAGATACCACAATCCTCTACGTCGTTGGGCTTTGGAAAGTACCTACATCATTTAACATAATTGTTGATTTTGGTACCCAAACTTTCTTGGGTCCTTCAAAGTTAGTGCCTCGAACCCAAATATTATGATGTGATGCATTTAGTCTATCATACCAAAAATTGGCTAAGTGTCCTTTCCGCCCACAATGTGAACATGAGAACACTCTACCATACATGAATGCATGATGTGTACGTGTAGTGTGAGCATGTTTTGGGTTTTGCCATGTTGTTTAGGTTGTGTAGCATGAACATGAACATGAGCATGAGCATTTTTCTTTGGGGCTTGTTTCTTAGGAAACATAGCCTCAATTTTCTTCTTGTTAAACTCACAATTTTTTAAAACAACACTTAATGAGTCTAATCTTTCCTTAAGCATAGAAACTTCATTAGAATCAATTAGTGGGGCCTTACCTTTGCAAGAAATCTTATATTTTCAAAATCATTTTTAGTAGTGGCCAAGGTGGAAACCAAATCATCCTTTTCTTTTGTAAGAGTAAAAACTTGATGACTTAAAGATTCATTTTCCTTTTTCATTTTTAAATACTTTTTCTTTAAGAAATCATAATTTTGTGACAACTCAACAAAAGCCTCTTCTAATTCATCCATAGAAAGCTCATTATCATGGAAGGGGAAGAGGTTACCTTGCTTGTGCCTTCATTAGCCATGAAGCACATGTTGGCGGTGTCTATTTCTTCCTCGGATTCGGTCTCCGAATCCCAAGTTGCCTTCATAGCCTTCTTCTTGTAGGGCTTCTTTGATGTGGAGGGCTTAGCTTTGTCCGGACACTCCGCAACAATGTGTCCGGGCTTTTGGCAATTGAAACAAGTGATCCTTCTTTCTTCTTTGCCTCCTTGCCATCTTCTCTACCTTGGTACTTCGCCTTGTTGTACATCCTCCGGACATTCTTAACAAGGAGTGAGAGCTCCTCATCATCTTCTTCTTCATCGTCTTCATCGGAGTGTGTAGCTTGACTCTTGAAGGCGATAATCTTCTTTTTGGAAGGAGCCATATCCTTCCTTGCTTTCCTTTCCATCTCATGGGTTTTGAGGTTCCCAATGAGACCTATAAGCCCATCTCTTCATTGTCGTTGAGTTCCTCAAGGTTGTTGCTTTAACTTCCCATGAAGTAGGAAGAGCTCGGATGATCTTCCTTACTCTTTGATCATTGTTGATATCTTCACCTAAAGAAGAGAGTCCATTAGTAATCTTGGTAATCTTGTAACCATATCATCTATGGTTTCATTTTCTTGCATGCTAAATGTTTCATATTGGGACCGAAGAAGGTCAATCTTAGCCTTCTTTACTTGTGAGGTCCCCTCATGTGTGACTATCAAGTGTGACCAAATCTCATATGCGGATTTGCAATGGATAACCCTAGAAATGTCATCATCATTAAGGGCTTGTAGAAGTGCATAGTGAGCTTTGGCATTGGCATCGAATTCCTTAGTCTCTATTTCGGACCAAGTGGATTCGTCACCGGGGGGTACACTAAAAGACTTAGTCACGGCTTTTGCAACTCGGCTACCTAGAGATTGCAAAAACACACGTCATCTTAACTTTCCATATGGGAAAGTTAAGTCCATCAAACTTAGGAGGGGTCTTAATTCCATCGGCCATTTTTACTATATGAATATGAATGAAATGATTAGCAAATTAGGATCTTCTCTAAGGTTGTTAAACCAAATCCTAGAGTCCAAGCTCTGATACCAATTGAAAAACACCTAGAGGGGGGGTGAATAGGTGTAATTGCTAATCTAATGATCTTTTTGAACTAAGTATGATGAATGATGCAACGATCTCTCAAAAACAAGACTAAGAGCCGAATACCCCTTGCGAGGTTCTGAACTCCTTCCTCCCAATTCCCTTTGATATGGGTTAGAGGAGCGCAATGCAACCTTATTGTATTGAGATATGATCGATCAAGGAAAAGTATGATGATGAGAAATGAGATGCACACAATATATCACAAGAATTACAAGCTTGAATTAAAAGCACAAGGAAGATACAAGATCACAAGCAAGTAATAAGGAGCAATAAAGTGTTAGAGGAATTTAAAGCAAGAATTGGACGCAAAGGCAATCGCAAACACAAATATTTGTTTCGAGGTTCGAGCCACCGCTCTACTCCCCGCCTTCACCTCCGTGAAGAGTTTCCACTATCCACCGAGGACGCCTTTACAATTTGGTCTACCGAAGACCGAGCACCGAGCTCCACCGAGTACAAAGGACCTCTACCGAAGAGGTTGCTCCACAAGGAAAGGATTACAAGAACAAAGTGATCACAACAAGATCACTACACTTTTTCTCAAACTCTTTACAAACACTCTCACTTCTATTACAACTTCACTATAGAATGAGTATAGGATTTTTGGCTCTATGAAGTGTGGTGAGAAAACTTCAGTTGTAGAGTGATATAGACAATCAAACACAACTGAAAACCAAACTTTAAAAGAATTGGAATGAAGGCTTTAAACTCTTTTCTTTTCTCTTTTGAAAACAACACAAACTTGAGGATTTTTCTTGGTGATGTGCAAGAGAGACTTCTCCTCTATTTATAGGGTTGAAAAAGGTTAAAACAATTTCTTTACACCTAATTTGACCTGCAAAAGCTCCACAACAACTCTCTAAAAGTCTGTTAAAGCAGAAAAAAAATAGATTTTCAGAATAGCCCAAAGAGGAAAGAGCCGTTGGATTGTTGCAGGCCTGGCGGTCGACCGGTCCGGTCGACCGCCAGCCCAGCTGCAAAGAGCCGTTGGCTCTCGGTCGACCGGTCCGGTCGACCGTCCCAAAAGAGGAAACACAGTTTCCTTCTTCCGGTCGACCGGTCCGGTCGACTCAGAAAACCAGAGAGCAGTGTGCTCTTGGTCGGTCGACCGGTGCGATCGACCGACGGACGTGCACAGACGTGCACGTCCAGGCTATGGCGCCGGTCGACCCGGGCCGGTCGGCCGGTCAGCCTGAAATGGGAAAAACTGCAGGATTTTGAACTTGGAAAAATTTGAAAAATTGTTTTAGGTTTAAACAAACTAGAGTGACATGTTAGTAGAGTATGTATACATGATCTAGACAAGATATTTATTTTATAAAACTTAGGTTCATGTAAATCTCTACTAAGGCATGAAACCAAATTTTGAAAATGAAAACAAGACCAAATTTTATCAAAACCAAATTTGTGTGTGTGTGTATCCTAGAGCCAATAATCAAGACTCAAACTTTAACATTCTATTCTTACAATGATTCTAAGGACTTCAAGATCTTCAATAGGCTTCTTCATATGATCTTCAACACTTGTTCTTGAGCCCAATTGGAGTTGACTTGAGTCCAAATCCTTGTATTTGTGAGAGAAGACTTCTAGAATGAATAAAACCTGAAACACACTTAAACAACAAATATTATTAGTACAAATAACTAATATGTTTTGTAATCATCAAAATACACTAATCATGGGTGATTGTAACCTTGGGCCAACATTATGAAGCAATTTTTGTTGGTTATTCAAATACTAGTAAAACTTATAGAGTCTTCAATAAGTTATCTTTAACTATTGAAGAATCTATACATGTTAAGTTTGAGGAATCTAATATGTTTGTTAAGAATGTTGTAGAAATAGATGTTTTAAATGAAGATATGGAGAGAACTACTTTGAGAGACTCACCTACTATTGAAGACATGCCAAAGGATGATGAAGGAAAAGAAGTTCAAAACAATGAGGTTCAAGGAAATGAAAATCAAGAAGTTGAAGTGGAGCCTACTCAACAACTTCTGAAAGATTGGAGATTCAATCCTCATCATCCCAAGGATCTTATTATATGTGAACTATCTAAAGGGGTAACTACTCGTTCTAAACTTCATGATTTACGTGGACACTATATTTTTATTCTCATTTTGAACCCAAGAACATCCTCGAAGCCGAGGCCGACTCATATTGGTTGCTAGCCATGCAAGAGGAGCTCAATCAATTCGAGCGCAACCAAGTTTGACATCTTGTTCCTAGGCCCACGATAAACCAATAATTGGTACTAAGTGGATCTTTAAGAACAAGTTGGATGAGTCGGGAAATGTTATTAGGAATAAAGCTAGGTTCCCAAGGTTACACTCAAATCGAAGGGATTGATTTTGAAGAAACCTTTGCACCCGTAGCACGGCTTGAAGCCATACGGATGACACTTGCATTTGCATCTTATAAAGATTTTAAGCTTTTTCAAATGGATGTAAAAAGTGCTTTCTTAAATGGATTATAGAAGAGGAGGTGTATGTTGAACAACCCCCGGGTTTGTTGATCCTACACATCCGGATTTTGTTTTCAAAATTGACAAAGCTCTTTATGGTTTAAAACAAGCCCCTAGGGCTTGGTATGAAAGACTTTCCTCTTTTCTAATTTCTAATGGTTTTAAAAATGGAAAATAGATACTACTTTGTTTACAAAACACGTTGAAAATGATATTCTTATTGTTCAAATTTATGTGGATGATATCATATTTGGTTCTACTAATGAAAATCTTTGCCAAGCTTTTGAATCATGCATGAAAGAAGAATTCGAGATGTCTATGATAGGTGAGCTCAACTATTTCCTTGGTCTCCAAATCAAGCAAAAGAATGATGGGATCTTCATCAATCAAGCCAAGTACACAAGGAACTTATCAAGAGATTTGGGCTTGAATGAGCTAAAACAAGCAAAACTCCCATGGCAACTACAGTAAAGCTTGACAAGGATGAACAAGGTATATGTGTAGACATTAAGCTTTACCGTAGCATGATTGGTAGCTTGTTGTATTTGACGGCTAGCATGCCGGATATTATGTTTTCGGTATGTCTTTGTGCTCGATTTCAATCGTGTCCTAAAGAATCCCATTTGGTTGCGGTAAAACGCATTATTAGATACCTTAAGGGCACAATTGAAATGGGTTTGTGGTATCCGAAGATCGGACAATTTTTCATGACGAGTTTTTCGGATGCCGACTATGCGGGTTGTAGGGTAGATAGGAAGAGTACAAGTGGAATATGTCAATTTCTTCGTAATTGTCTTGTTTCTTGGTCTTCCAAAAAGCAAAATTCGGTAGCCCTTTCAACCGTCGAGGCGGAGTATGTTGCGGCCGGAGCTTGTTGTGTACAAGTTCTTTGGATGAGACATACTCTACTTGACTATGATTTGCATTTTGACCATATTAAAATATTTTGTGATAATACTAGTACTATTCATATGACTAAAAATGCAAATCAACATAGTAAAACTAAGCACATTGACATTCGGTATCACTTTCTTAGAGATCATTATGAGAAAGGTGATATTGATATTGATTATGTTTCTTCCGATTTTCAACTTGCCGATATTTTTACAAAACCACTAGACTATGCTAGATTTTCTTTTATTTGTGGTGAATTGAATGTTTGTGTTATGGATTTATGAAGAAATTTTTTTAAAAAATTATGTTTACCCTTTTGATGATTGACAAAAAGGGGGGAGAAAAAGTTAGTTATTTTTAACTTTGGAGTTATGTATTTTTAACTTTGGAGTTATTTTTAACTTTGGAGTTATGTATTTTGAGTTTTAACACTTTGGAGTTATGCATTATTAAGTTTTTATATTTGGAGTTATGCATCTTGCCTTTTGAGTAATACAAGTTAGTTTGGACTTATACATTTTGAGTTTTTATTTTTGAGTTAAGAAAAGAATTTTGAAAAAGAATTTTGAGAAATGTGTTTTGTATGTCTCTCTAAATTCTAAGTTTCTATCTATTATGTATATAACCATTCATTATACATATAGCCATTCTTTTATACATAGCATGATTTGAGGGGGAGCTTCCAAGCTCTTTTCCCCATATTTTTTTAAATAACTAGTATGTTTTGTCATCATCAAAAGGGAGAGATTGTTGCCCAAGGTTACAATCAACCGGTGTTTGAGTTTTGATGATCACAAAACATATATAGTTATTTATACTAATCATGTTTAGTGTTTAAGTGTGTTTCAGGGTTCTAAGGATTCATGATGTGTTTTTCCTAAAGAAAGATCGTTTTGACTCAAGTCGGATCATTTCGGGTTCAAGATGCAAGATTTTCAAGATCACATATGGAGGAGCCCATTTGAAGACTTTGTAGTCATCTAGCACTCATGTAAGAGTTAGTTTGTTAAAGTTTGAGGCTGTGATAAATTGGCTCAAGTAAACACACATATTTTCCAAAATACAGTTTTTATTTTTGGCTTTTAATTTAAGTTCATGCTTTGATTTCTATACATGACTCAAATTTTTATAAATTTTATATCTTATTTATATCATGTATACCTACCTTTTCAGCATGATACTTAGCCTTATATCCCTACAAAATTAATTTGAAAATTTTTCAAAGTTCAGAAAAAATCCTATAATTTTATATGTTTCAGGCCTGACGGTCGACCGGGCCGGTCGACCGGTCTATTCCAGGCCTGGCCGTCGACTGGGCCGGTCGACGAGCCTTGAGACTAGGGCGTGCATGTTTTGTGCACATCTGTCGGTCGACCGACCGGTCGACCAACTGGATGCAACTTGCTCTCTGTTTTTGGCCGTCGACCGGGTCAGTCGACCGACAGTTCTAAACAAAATTTTCTTTTGGCTTCCGGTCGACCGACCGGTCGACTGAGTCAACGGCTAGTTGCCAATTGGACTGCCGGTCGACCGACAGCCGTCTCCAGCCGCCAACGGCTATTTTTCTGAGTTTCTTTCTTGGATTTGTTGGAGATTTGGGTGTCAGCTTATCCTGAAATTTTGACAGCTATTTTCTGACCTATTAAGCTATTTGTAATCATATTTTGATCCCCTCTAATCCCTATAAATAGTGGGGATTGGGCACTTGCAAAATATAAGAAATTACCTAGTTTTCAAGTTTTCAAAAGAAAGAAAAATTTTCAAAAGCTCTCATATTCTCTAGTGCATTCTTGGCTATTGTTTTTCAATTGTTTTTCTAGCAATTTTCATTCACAACTGAGTTTGTTTTCTCGCTACGCTTCTTGAGCCAAAATCCCTCCTCATTCTATAAGGAAGTTGTAAAGAGAAGTTTAGTGATCCCTCGTTGATCACTTGGTTACTTGTTTTCTTGTGTGAGATCCCTCTTCGGTAGAGGATTGTAATTGGTGGAGTTCGGTACTCCGGTCTTCGGTAGACCTTATAATCGTTCCTCGGTGGATATAATGAAACCCTTCACGGTGGTGAAGGCGGGGACGTAGAGCGGTGGCTCAAACCTCGAAACAAACCCTTTGTGTTTGCGATTGATTTTTTTTATTTGCTACTCTTTATTGCTCTTCAATTTTAACTTGTGATATTGATCTTTATTTCTAACTTATGTTATATCTTGTGTGCACTTCATCATTGCATCCTTTTCATTCCTTGCTTATTTGTCGATCAACACTCATACAATAAGATTGCAATACGCACCTCAAACTCTTATCTAGAGAAATCACGAGGAAGAAGTTCAGAGCCTTTCACCGGGTATTCGGCTTCTAGTCTTGTTTTGGCGATCGTTGCATCATACTTTCATACTTGCTTAAAAAAATCTTAAGATTAGTATTAACACCTATTCACCCCGACTCTAGGTGTTTTACACCTATAAAATGGGGCTCCCTTGAACTGTTTTACACAAGATTTTAAGTGAGTTTTTGAGCTAGTTTTTCCTACATCATTTAGTGTTTATATCCACTTGTTTAAGAGTCAAAATTGCCATATCAAAAGGAGAGTTTATTAAGAGCGTTTTCAAAAGAGATTTCTTGAGTTTTTCACCACAAATCAATCCTTATTTTTCTCACACATACTTGAGCTTTCTATTGATATATCTATCCTATAGGAGAGTTGTTGTGAGAGTTGTTTTAGGTGATCAAAGTGTTGTGATAACCAAAGTTTTCATACTTTGTATTTGAGGAGGCGGACTTGCGGGTTCGAAGTGTTTCGGGTTCTAGTGAGAACTCGGTGTAGAGGTGTGGCCTCGACAAGCTTGCGTGCTTGCGTGTGTGTGTTCTTGCGGGAACAAGAAAGGGACTACAGAGTCCAAAGGAGTTCTAGTGTGAACTCGCTTATAGGTATTGCGACACCGAGTGATCCGGTGAGATCGCTTTTAGTGAAAATCTTTCATAGTGTTGAAGGCAGGGACGTAGAGCAAGTGTGCTCGAACCTCAAAAAAATCTCCCGTTTTTGTGATTGCTCTCTCCTATCTCTCACTTGTCTTTATATCTTACTTATGCTTATTGCTCATATCTTTACTCGCTTGATATATTTGTGCTTATATTGTTATATGCTTGGGTATTGTTTGCTCACACTTGTATTCAACCAAGAGAGTCAAAGCGGGAGCCTCAACTCTTATTTAGAGGAATCTTGAGGAGGTAGTTCAGAGCCCTTCACAGGGAATTCAGCTACACTCTTAGGTTATACTTGGTATGTTGTGCTTAAGAATTTTAGTTTGCATAAATAGTTTTAATTCCGCATTAATTCATCATTAGATTAGTTAGTCACCTATTCACCCCCCCTCTAGGTGATTTACAGTCATAATGTGTAACTCTCCTCAGCACGAGCAGTTATAGACAATGGAGAATTTCCCTGCATGCAATCCTAGCAACCAGCACTACTGATTATGGTCATTATAACATGCAAATCGTGCAATTGCGAAGATCTCATCTGCACTCACCTTCCTCCATAAATGACAGTTTAGTCAAATATAAAAGGACCCGAGCCTCCAAAATAATGGGGGACTTTTTGAAGGATAAAAACTAGAGATTCCATTCCCAATCCGAAAGCTAAATCCCAATTCAATCCACACACTCCCCATACATATTGTAGTTCCTGTAATTTGAGAATTATAGTAAAGTTCTCCTCCTCCCCATAGTTTTTCTCAGTTAATGGTTTTCACATAAAATCTTGTGTCTCCTTTTTTTTGCTGTGTTTTATTTTCGTGCACTTATTTTTCATTCCCTAATCTCAGTTGTGGTGTGAATCGACCATCTGATCGCTCGTAGCAGAAATTTCCACCACAATTTCTAAGAAGTAGTTTTTTAAGAGATTTTTTCTTTTTTCCTTTCTCTTGTCCTCTTTCGAGAAAACTTAGTATATAAACCATTCTTAATTTTTATTTTGTGAAAAATATGAAATATCACAAAAATTAATTTTGCAAGGGCATATATACAAAGTGTATTTTTTTAATACTCAACAAATTTGTGACTATGGAAGTGCAAACTCTCTAAAATTAGAGTGACATGTACACAAATAGAGATTTTTATAGGGTAAATACAACAAAAAAAAAAAATTAAGTTTTAGAAGATATACATGCAAAATACCGATTAGTTGTATGTCAAAATCACTTTTTTCTTCTAAAGTATTTCTGAATTCTCTTTTCTCTAAATACAAATAATGAAATAGTTTCGCACGAACAATATTACATAGGATCCACATTTAACTCACCAAACTTACCTTTCATGTCCTATTGTAGTGGAAACCATGATCTTAATTTTTCTGACGTAACTAGGCTCTGGAATGTTATAATATTACAAAGAAACCAGATCAGGCCCCAACTCCATATCCCGAAGAGATTAACTAGTCTGGAAGACTATAATATAACAAGCAGCTTTCATCATCACCATCATCATCATCATATAGATTAGTATTATTTTATTATCCAGCTTCATGTGCGCACGAACAGTTTGAGTCAATATATTTTTCTCATGCTTCATATTGTATTTCCAGCCGAAAGATAAAGAGTCATGAGATTGTTATCCCACTTTCTTGCGTGTCCTTTCTTGTGAGTTAATTTTATATTCTTTTTGCACAGGACTTTGTTGTAAAAGTTATAATTAATGCTATTGAGCTGTAATATTTGGTGGGAATACAGTCATACAGAGTTGTAGCTAACAGTTGTAACACTCAGCACTCCCACACTTGCACAAAAGGATCTTGGACGTCATTCTTAAACAATCAAAAGAAGAAAAAGTTCTTTCAAAAAGGAGTGGAATGTGTACAAGGAAATGTAATCAAACATGCAAAAATTCTCACCGCGTTCATCGAATACTGATGGTAGTAGGAAAAAATAACAGGAAGTTCCTCAAGTATAAAATGTTGGATTTGTTGATATAATTAATGGAACATAATAACAATCAAATATTAATCCAGAGATGAAGTGGGATTGATGGCAGAACACTAGCTAAAATAGGATAGATAGATCATGGATTGAGTGCATGGGCTACTAGAAAATTTAAAGAATTTATTCTTTAGCAGAAAAGAAGAAAGATAATTCTCCTTGACTCTATGTGTTCAACAAATTAACTACACTATTAAGTTTCAGCACTGCACTTAAGAAGAAATTGCTCATATGTATTTATTATTATTATTATTATTATTATTATTAGTCATCGCAAACCTCAAGCATATCATAAATACACGAGTTGAAGTAATATATATTGAGTTTTCTCGGAAACTAAATACACACTAGCTTCATGTGTGAATAATTGCAGTGAGTGTGTTGTGAAAGGACGCGCGGTATCATCTTAAAAAAACTACTCTTCTACTTCTAGGTGGAGTTATTCAAATCTCTATTTGCCCAAGGTCATTCCTAAGTCTAGCCGATGTGAGACTATTTGTCCAACTCAAATCCCAACAATACCCTCCTCAAACAAAGTCTCGTGCAAGCAATCTCAACTTTCTTCACAATAGAAGATCAATTGTTCGATCGAAATCCAACTCTTCCTCGAAGAAAGAATCTCCTGCAAGCTTGCTCAACTTTCTTCACAATAAAATATTAAATGCTTGATCGAAATCCAACTATTCACTGCGTGCGGAGACACGCCCATTGCAAAAGAACAGCACTGTCAAATATTTAGCAAGCCAAATTATTTTACAGGGACCCACTACTGCACCTTCTTGTGTCAAATTGAGGATCAACAACATCTAACATTACCAACACACACGACTAAATTCAGGGCACGACTTTGATATCAATTTTAAGGGCTAGGGACACCATCTCAAAATACTGTTCTTCTAGATGGAGTTGCCTAAATTCTTATATATATCCAAGATCATCTCAAGTCTGATGTGCGACTATTTGTTCGACCCAAATCTCAACATGTTGGTTTTTTTTTTTTTTTTTTTGTTAATATTTGAGCCAAGGACATAATTCCAAATATAGGTAATATAAAAAACTGTAAAGGAAGTTGATTAAATTTTTTTTTTTTTTTTTGGGCAAAAGCTAAAAATATAACAGGATTTTTAAATTTCAAGGGGCCCATGCGTCCTGGTCCCTCGCCAACGATGTCCTCAGAGGTTTCTGAAACCGCTACAAGACGCCAAATTAGTTTAGCAACAGGGGAATTCCGCAAGGCATGTTGCACATTATGACCCTTGGGCATTACTTTTACTCAAGGATGCATTTATTAGTTATTTATTATTAGATAAACCGCAGAAAATCCCTCTCTAGTCTCTACTCTACCATCGTTTTAGGACAAAGACCAATTAATTTTAATAGAGTCTTTGGTCCCACCTTAGCTAACTATATGTTAATATATTTCTAATTTTTTTTCAGTATGGGACTAAAGTCCCCTTTTGCTTTGTACCCCTTTTGTCCTTAGTAACATGAGTGCTTGTGAGCCGGATTCGAGTCATAATCTTAACAATCTCCACTTTGACTCGTATCCGATCTAAATTTGGAGATCAACTGTCACAATTTTCATCTTCAATTGTTTTATGTTACATACTAGTTGGGGTGAGCAGAGTTCGGTTATAATCGAAATAACCGACCAAAAACTGAAACCCGACCGAACCTAATCGAATCTCTTACCCTATAAATCGCCCCACCCAAATTCAATTTAGTGAATCATATAGTTCATAACAAAAGCTAGTGGAAGTTTATCTCATTACTTCTAATAATACCATCTTTTTTATGTTGAATATGTGAAAGCTATGTTAAGTACACCATCACAATTAAGAATAATATTTATATTAATATAGTTCTTTTTTTCATTCTTATCACTAAAAGTTAGTAATAATTATGTGAACTTTGATATAAGAGCCCAAATAAAATGTAAAAGTTTTAGAATATGAAATTTTTAATTCACATTAAGCTTAGGGTCTTTGTCTTATTTCTAATTTGAGTATTAAATATTTGAGATTAGAATATTAAAGAATGATAATATAATGGTGATTAAAAAATGCAAGAAATGATGGCAATATATTGGTCTAACCGAACCGAAAAACCGAACCAAACTGAGTCGGTGCAGTTCGGTTCGGTTGCTAAGTCTAATCGGTTCGGTTCGATTTTTCAAAAATTAACAAAAATCGAACCGAACCGACCGATGCTCACCCCTACATACTAGTGAGTATGCCTGAAACTTGTCTCGCCGATTACTTATGAGTATGCTCTAAAACTTGTTTCGCAGCACAAGTTAAACCTTTCACAATCATCTCAAATTGTGTAAATTGTGTCTCGATTAACTGTAGAACCCAAGGACCCCCACCATAACATGAGTTGTGTCCACGCTTATACTATAATGTTGACTCCATGCTTGTACTGTAGGCCAAAAATCTTTATCGTGAGCTTTAATAACATTTGTCAGGATAAAGACCCATTAAGTTTGATTGATATTAGGCTAATAGCCATCAAACCTTTGACCCAAAAGGAACAACCCTAAATAGACTCTTGGGTTCAATCTTATATCATATATTCATCTTTTTTCTTTTTCAATATGGGACTAATTAAAGCCTCGTTTGCTTTTATATCTCTTTTATCCTTCTTAACATTAGTGCTTATAAGACGGATTCGAGTCACAATTTTAATATTAACATATTAGAGTAGAGGCCAGCCGTAAACTCGCATATCTTTCTTTATATATTTTGACTCCTAATCAGTTAATTTTAGTTAACAAAATCTAACTGTTGGAACAATTTTATTCTTTTTAAAAGATCATAACTGCTTTCAACAGTCATATTGAAGTAGGGATACTTTCTAAATAAAGCCCACTTTTCTTCTCTTTTCTCTTCTTTTTCTTTTTTGTACACAAATATCAAGTAATTAACTCCGATCGATTGTCTGCTGAGTCCAAAGCAGATGATCAAATAACAAATAGTGGGTTGTTGTGTACAGTAGAAGTAGATCACTTAAGTCATGTTGCATAAGCGTGGAAGCAAATATTGCTTTAAAGACTATAATCAAACGTGTTTCAACCCATTAACTTGTTAATTTTCTGTCATTGTTTTTTTGGCATAGTCCAGCATAACCTACAAGTGAAATATAATATCCCTTTCACAACTCAAACTTGTTCCCTTTTCCACCTGTCTCTATACTATTGGACGGCTAAAATGTGTTTGTGTTGTGGCTCACACACGAGAATGGGTTGGGTTCATGTGAACGGGCCACACACACATATTATAAGAGCATCAATCCCTTGTTGACATATGGGATTGACCCTCTTATAATATTATAAGAATTTCAAAGAATTTAAAGTTTTATCTCCCTGAAACCAGACATCTAATTTACGTGTCAATGTAAAATTGATCGTCTTATAATATGTATGTGTGGCGCACACACATAAACCGAAACCCATGAGAACTGCTTCCCATACAATGTACAAAGAGTATATATATAGCTTTTCTATGAACTTGTTGTTGGAAAATGATGTATGAATTACTGCTAAGCTATTTGAAGTTAAACTTTCAAGAAAGAAGAAACTTCTCTGTTTTGATCGAGACGTGAGCACTGTTCTTAAGACTAGGTCGTGCCCCTCTAAGAGTGTATCTCGGCGCAGCAGGTTGATGGCGGCCTACCCTCTAGAATCCAACGATCGCTGCCCCTGCAAGCGTGCACTCGCAATGCACAGGCCCTCGAACAGCTCGGTTTTGCTTCCTTCAGAGATGCAGAGAAGAACAGAAGTGTTTCAGGAAATTTCAGAGGAGGAAGAAGATGGTTGAGTTATGTCTTTGAGAGTAGGGTTAGGTCCTTTATAAAGAGAAATTTCCATCATCAAAAATCCTTAGGCCGAGAACACAATCCTTGAACGGAGGAAGAAATCTTTCCTTAGCTAGAGTTCACTGCAGAACTTGAGCAGAGCTCTCAACAGTTAACTCTGACATGATAGAACATGAAAATGATGGGAATTTCAACAGCTATTTCTGACCAAATATGGTAACAGGATTTGAAGAGATTTTATTTTAATTTTAAATCTAAAAATAAAATTGGCAAAACTTAACCTATTCGGATCACACACTCGCAAGGCTCTTGAAACCCGGATTTGCACCCTCTGATCGTGCGATGCGGCACACATGCGCATTAAGATTTTCTGGACCCAGTAACTCAATTTCATTCAATGGACCTCAATGGGCTTGTATGCGCACGAGCACCCTTTGGTTTCTAATCCACACAACCTATCATGAAAGAGGCTCTATATATAAACACTAAACAGTACTTTTCTTATCCAATATGAGACTAAAAAACTATTGCATAATTTTGAAACACCCTAAGTTACTAACACTTGTGTCTATGATAACAAGGACCTTTTGTTAATTAATATCGTGTAGTCATACTGTTTTGTGTTTTTTTTTTTTTTTAATCAATCATTTATGTCAACAAATTCGAGAAGAAATGAACAAGCAGTGCAAGATATTCTCTTTGGTGCATATGTCATCCTAATCCCTTAGTGTACCTGCCACTATAAACAGTTGTCTTTCTTTTTTCTTTTTATTTTTCTTCCCCATTTTTTGTTCTTTTGCTTCCCTTTGATATTCCTCTCCTCTCATTAAATGCTCTCTTTTCTCTTTCCTCCCAGTTGTCCCTTCATCCTTCCCTTTTCTCTTCCCTCCCTGTTGTCCCTTCATCCTTCCCTTTGTTGCAGTCTCTGCAGCCCTTCTTCCAAGGCTTGTGTTCTCTGCCAATAGGAAATTTCAGAGAAGCTCTGTTCCTTTTGGTGGCTACAGCTTCTTCTCTCTCTTGGTTGCAGTGAGCAACTGCTTCTGAGAGAAAAGTTCAAAGAGGGAGAGAAAGGTGCTCACCTTTTCTTCAGGAATTTACCAGAGGGCAGGTAACATCTCTCACATCTCTTGTGCATAATCGACGGGGGGTGGGGGGTTGTGAACTAGGGTTTACCATATTCTTTAATACAAGATAGATGAAGAAGATCTTATCAAGTTTGCAAGAAACTAGGGACAAGTATGAAAGAATATTGTCACTGTGGGATCTAAGCAATTGGTCTCATGGAATCAAAGGTTCTCTTGCCCTTGTATTAATGAAATCTTATGTAGACATTGATATAATTCATGTGCGAAATTCTCCCTTAAATTAGTCACGATCAGTCCCATCAAACCCTAACCCTAACCCTAATATTGCGGCAATATCACTTGAAGACCGTTGTTTTAATTAACTAATCAAATTTCCTCAAACTAATTGACTATATATTGAAAGATACCAAGCTAGTTTGCTAAGCATATTACACTTACCAAAAATTTTAAGCAAAAGAAGGGGAAAAAAAAAATCTTGAATTATAATTTCTGCATACCCCTTCTCTTATGGTTATTCTTCAAGACATATAAATATATTATCACACACTACAAGTATTCTTGCTTTCAATTTCTTAGAAATTATCGATGCTGATGAAGACTCATGGATTTTCTTCTCTTCTTCTTGTTCTCCATTATCTTCGAGCAGTGGATGGCATCTTCGTCTTCATCGAGCGGGTCCAGCTCCCCTTGCGCCGCCTGCAAGTTCTTGAGGAGGAAGTGCATGCCCGGCTGCATCTTCGCGCCCTACTTCCCACCTGAGGAGCCCCAGAAGTTCATCAACGTCCACAAGATCTTCGGTGCAAGCAACGTCACCAAAATCCTCAACGACCTCCTCCCTCATCAGCGCGAGGACGCCGTCAACTCTCTCGCCTACGAGGCCGAGGCCCGGATCAAGGATCCGGTGTATGGCTGTGTTGGCGTCATATCCATCCTCCAGAGGGAGGTCCAGAGGCTTCAGAAGGATCTTGATGCCGCCAATGCCGACCTCCTGCGGTTGGCCTGCGGGGAGATTCCTGCACAATTGTCGTTGCCGCCACCGCCTCCGCCACCGTCGCAAATTGGGCCCCAGCCGGCTCCTTATTATCAGCAGGGCCCCCCTACATCCCTTATCCTCCATGGACTCCTACTACTAGAACTAATAACGACAGCAATAAACCTTTAGGTGACATATACCGAAGGTTTGGAGGATTTTGATCCCTAAAATGAATATCTTAAATAATCATAGAATTAATGAAAATATATTGGTCTAAGATGTACGGTGGTAAGTAATAACACCATAACCATTGTGATTTGGACTACATTTGCCAAATGACACTATTTATATCGATCTTTTGTTATTCTCCTTGGTTTCATATTGTGAATGAATGCATTATTGCAGCGTTTTGGAGTTTGATAGGTGCATGAGAGTAAGTCTGAAAGGGTCATATTATGTTGAATTATTATTGTAGCTTTCTTGTTTGATTACATGATCTTATTGCATATTTGTGTTCTTGAGTGGAGGTTTATATTCTCTTTGCTTGTGTCAAGGGGAAAATTCTGCTTTCTTTTTATGGCAATAAATAAGTGTTTGTGCTTATATTCTTATTTCTTTTCACCCTTTGGATCATCATATTCTTAGTTATTATGTTAATTTATTTTTGCAATCTTTCTTTTGGCGGCGCCCATTTGTTGAACAATGATCACACACTTTAAAAAGAATACTATAGGACTATGTCATCCTTATTACGGGCCTAGCTAATTTGGATCCTCATGCAATGTTTTGTATTTGTTTATGGTGTGATTAAAGGTCCTAATTATATTTATTCCCTCTCATGATCTCCATTCGTTAAGAAACTTAAAGGTGAAGAGAGAGAAACAATAATATGCACTTGTATTAAGTGTTTAATTATACCTTTGGAGCACTGAATGGATCTTTCAGTGATTCTATATAGTTCTTATATATATCCTTTCGGCTTTCTTAGTATATAGATTAATGAATAGCTTTTGCGCGTCCATCAAGTTCAAAATAGCATATATTCTCTCGAGCATGTTTGTGTGAGGAGTATTGTGGTCATATCTTTTGCCATTATATACATTGATCACCTCAGACTATTTTATATAGGTTTTATATATGCATGGTCTGCATGCTTGGGAAGTTTCATCTTAAGCAGCTAAGTAACTGGAGTTGTAGAAAGTCATTTTGCCGTTTGTAATGTCCTTGTCACGTTACCAAAACCCAACATCTTATTCACGAGTCAACGTGGGATTGACCGTTTTATAATATGTGTGGCTGATACACATAAGCCGAATCTATGTGGGCACCGATATGAGCCCTGTTCAAAATTTTGTCCTCAAGTCCAATTAAAAGCGCACACAATTGGGTTAAATCTTACTGGCCTTTGATATCCGTCAACCTTCACACTAGAACTTCGAATTTCTAACACAATGTGCAACTGCTTGAACTATATAATTCACCAACATAATCTGGACTTAAAATATAATTATTTATGTGCTAATTAATTTATATGTTTAAGCTCTTGATCAACTTCTGTTTGGTACCACGGTGATGGAGGATCCATGTCAAAAGGCCACGGTTATAGAAAAGCTTAAGGTGCTCCCAGTGCGTCGCTCGGAGTAGTATCAGACAACTTATAATATTGTAGATTGACTTTTCTCTTGTCTATTTACTTGTACAGTGCATGGCGTCCTGTATATGAAATAATTTCTTCCAAGTAGAATCATATACAGGAACCAGATAAAGGACCTATTTCTGAGGAAAAAAGAACAAAAAACAGAAACTAAAAAAAAGTCCACAAATACTTGATTACTATCTTATTGCGAGAGAGATAGGCATGTGGGCCTCATTTTATTTAAATTATAATCAATCCCACTTATAATAGTTAGATTATAATCAGATATTTATATTTGGTTTAGCATTCTATGAGGGGGAAGTTTAGAGGTTGATAGTGTCTGTAGAAATATTGTCAGTTGTAATTTTTTTGGTTAATATCTTGTCTCATGCACTTCTTCTCAAAGATTATTTCCTTCTTATTTCAGAATTAATAATACAATCCTTCGTGTAGTTTCATCTATTTTCTATGTATGTCTCATTAACATCCAAACATGGAAGTTCCGTATGTCACCTTTTTCCATGTTAAGTTCAATCAATCTTAGTTTGAGTTGACTCTATTTTTTTTTTTTTTAGAATAATATCTAACTTGATGTCTTCATGGGCTCTTTTGAGTTTTATTCAGCTAGAAAAATACCTAAATATGTACTGTGAGTGAGGAATATTAGTAGATGGTTTTGTGTTAACAGCTGCCTAGAAATAACACTAAAGCATTTGCTCAAGACACTGTAATGGCAAAGAAATGAGATTAAACTATACGTTCCCAAACTTGAAATCGTGCTAAGATCTTTGTTATTGTAAATCGTACTAATAATGACAATAAACTTTTTATCGAGAAGAGGTCAAAAAAAAAAAAAACTGAGCTGCATTCGAAATGGTGCTCTTGTTCTATCACAAAAAACTTAACCATCATCAGCTTCAAACTTTGACACTCGCTGTCTAATTAATATAAATATGATCATTCGCCCTTTTTCATGATTATATATCATAAACAATTTGTAATATTACTGAAGTTCAAAGCTGCAGAAAATATCAAGAAAATCCAACACAATCAACAACTTAACTACATATAAGGAGAAAAATATTCTTTAAAAAAATTCCATCAGAGTTCCAACTTTAGTTCAAAAAGAAGGACAAAAAATGTCTCTTTTAATACTAGGGGAGAACCTATAGGGATTCTGGCTCCCTGCATTTTGCAGCTAATATTCGATCTTTCTTGATTCTCACTCTCCCTCACTCTCTACTCTATTATGATCACTCTTTTGCTAGCCCTTTTTTTTTAGTTTTTTTGATCTTCTTGTATATGTTATCGCAGTCTTTAGTACTTGCTTAATATGACTAGAAAAATTCTATGATCAAAGTCAAACGCTTAAAATGAAGATTTTGTTGAAAGTTCAATCTTTCTCTAACTCCAACTTGTATCAAAATAATCCTTATTTAGGCATCTTAATTTAAATATTAGGCTGGTGCCATTTTACTTCTAGTACTTCTTGGAAGGAGATTTTAAAAAAAATAAAGAAAGAAAGAAAACAAAACAAAAGAAAAGAAAAGAAAAGGAAAGAAACATATGCAAGTTGATGATTGACTTGACATGTCCCATAACTTTATTGACAACAAAAATGGAGTTACAAAAGTGAAGGTGTAATAGTTGTTTTTAACCACGAGCTAGCTAGCAATGCTGTACATGCAAGGGGATGACCCAATTGGTTGTATGGTCCGTATAACAACTGTTCTTGTTCATGGGGTGTCGGCTATATTCTATTCTCATAAAAACAATGTTTGGATTATAAATAAATGAGACAATCAAGTTTAAATCAATGTTAATTAAGGTATCATATTTGATTATGTATTAGCCAGAGTCAACTAAATGATTACTTGTTTCAGTACTTTCTATCTTTTAAGATAAAAAAAACGAGCAGGCAAACATAAAATAGCATTAAAATATGTTTCATTTTCACATCTGGCCATAATGAAGATATTATATTCTTCTAATTTACTTGTACTGGATTTTATTACATTGATCTTTGATATAATATTATGTTATTTAGTCCAAAGTCCTGATCACAAAGTTGCCAATGTTCTTGTTTATGTACGTTCAGGACTATATCCACCACAATTTACAAGATTCACTAAACAAGTTGCAAATATTTTTAACTGATCTTCATTTTGGAGAAGCTTTAAGTGATGCTTTGAACTGGTCCAAACGCATATTGCAGTGGCCCATCAATACCAACTTCTTAGAAACACTGCAGTAATTTTTTTTTCCTACATACCTCCATCTTCTGTAATTATAGCAGTGTATATATTCTTTATTATCCTGGTTTTCTTTAACTTTCCTTTGCAATAGAATTTTTTTTTTTAAAATTATTGTGAGATATTCTTTGTAACAGAGACTGTACATGTTCTATCTTATCTCACGATTGGATGAATGACAAGAACTGGACCCTAAGTTTACCTGTGCAGTGACAATTTTTTGGTTACATATGATGAATATATAAAGGAAAAAGTGCTCCTAGTAAGTGTCCTTAGATTATAATCTAAGGAGGAGCCTAAAATATCACCATGGAGCATTTCTAAGGATGATCCATTTCATTCATTTTGCTCTACATATCCTAAAATGATTGTGTAAAAAATCATGCACTTTTGATACTTTTTATCCATGCATCAAATGGTTACAAAATGAACGGTTATTCAACAATAAAACAAATGACATTGTTTGATCGATGGGTAAAAAACGTTCAAACTGTATGATTTTTTATATATAAGAACTTTAGGACATGAAATTCATGATAAATGGAGTGAATCATTCATATGAATGGTACATGATGAGTTTTAAGCCTCCTCCTTAGATTGTAATCTAAGAAGACCTACGAGGAACATTTGACCCATATATAAAATATTTTGTTTGTTTTTAAATAATATAGCCCTCTTTCAGGTTAATATAGTCCAGATCCCCATGATACCTTTCCAATGAATATACTATATCTGTTTTTTGAAACTGATAATTTGGAGAAGAGAAAAATTTCTGTATATTATTCATAAAGCATTACATTAATATATACAGAAGTGGAGAATGAAATAAGGAAAGTATGTATGTCTAAATATAATGTATCACATGTTTGAACACATATCTACATACAATATATCACATGTATTACATGTCTGTTAACACCCCCTCAAACTCACGGTGGATCAAATACCTAGAGTTGGTAAATACGCTCGTTGTTCGTCTCTCATCGACGGCAGGAATGGTGAAATCATCGCTCGTCGATCGATCTCTTTGACAGCGAACATGGTGAAGTTATCGCTCGTTGATCGTCTCTCGTCGACAGCAGGAGTGATGAAGTCGTCGCTGGAGAGATCTCAGAGGAGGAAGTCTCTGCACTTGAGAGTGATGGTCGAGGGCGGCTGTGGAGGCAAGAGCCGAGGGCAGCGCTAGAGCAAGAGGCCATCAAGGTCGACAAATAGCGCAAGATGAAGAGATAGACCGGCGCTGGGCACAACTACATAAACATGGCCCAGCGCAGGCTCATTGATAACGTAAAACGATGACCAGCCGAGAAATGTCTCTGATACCATGATAATTTGGAGAAGAGAAAAATTATGTACATTATTCAAAAAGCAATTGCATCAATATTTAGAAGTGGAGAATGAAATAAAAAAAGTATACATGTCTAAATATAATATATCATATGTCTATACATATGTCTACATATAATGTATCACATGTATCACATGTTTGTTAAAAGAAACAAAAGAAAAATCTAATTATATAAATTTGTAGAGAAATCGCAAGAGGAATTTGGAGGAGGTTGCATAAATTGAAGCTCACTAGGTGGTCCAAAGTTTAAACGAACTCTTTCTGGTGCATGTTTATGATGGTAGTTATTTGAAACACGGAATGCAATGCGTGATGAGAAATTGAAGCCAAAAATCTAATCTGAAATAATCCTAGTGTTCATTAAGTGAAGAATACCTCTAATCCATGAGATGTGTTATAGAGAAAATGAATTTCTAGTTTTTCAGGGTAATGAAAGTCTTTTGAGTTTCATTAGTAGGGAAATGACAAATTGATGTCTTTAGCATTTTTACAATTTATAATATTCTTTTTAGCTAATGGATATTCTAAAATTGATCATTAAAACGATTTTCTTGATTCCATAAGCACTGCAATTTTTACAATTTGACCGCTAACGTTTTCTTCTTGGTATCAAAATGTATCATCTTTATTACAAACACTAGCCAATATATAACAGAGTTACAGGGGTTCTTGAAAAGAGTTAGAGCTACAGGGCATCAACTAATATATAATAGGAAAGTGTCATTGTAGCGTAGTGGTAAAATCTTTTTGGCAGTGGCAAGAGCTTTGAGGTTAAAATTTTGCTTGCATCATATTACGGCTTATATTTCAAAAACAAAAACTAATATATAACAAAATGAGGTTCTTGAAAAGGGTCTAAGCGACGCACACTATGAAAATTCTTGTGAGTCGGTGATTAGAATATCAAAACACCTCTGTAATTATGATAATAAAGAAATGTTTTGTATTTTTAAATAATTTTTTTTTGTGAATATCAGACTATCAAACTTGTGAGGCTGAGACTAAAATTACGACTGAGAAGAATATTTCTAATTTTTTTTCTATCTTGATAATAATAATAAAATCTTAATTTGGTGCATTGAATCTAAAAGCGCAAAAACTAGAAATATAATTCCGAAAAAAAAATCCTCACAAAAAAATAATTACGGGAAAAAAAAAGAAAATGGAGAGGAGAGGAGGGAAAACAGCCGAGCTGCGGGTGTTCTGTCGGGTGAAAAAGGCCGCGTCACGTCACGTCACGTCACGTCACATCAATCACAGCCCAGTTCCTCGGCGATGATTAAACATCAGGAAATGAGATTTCGTCAGGCCACAACACCGACTTCACTCTCCGTGGGAGTCTGCCCACCGTCGGTGAGTATAACTTTTCTCATTATTTGGCACTAGATCGAAACTTTTCTTGGTCTAATGGTGAACACTGAAGATAAAGGGGGGTGAGCTGACCCCGGGCAAGGGTTTGGCACAACTATCGAGGAAATCGAGGCGCTGGTGAGGTTCTGGGTGCAAAAATTTCTGTGGCCATAGATCTCACCGCTGAAATCTAAGTGGGACCCGCAGCCTGACCCGCTTGAACGGAGCTTCTACGGTTCACCTGGTCGGCGCCTCTGTGGGCCCGTTGGCCCCACTAGTAGTAATGATAGGCCTATTCATATTTCTTTCTTCTTTATTTTTCCCTTCCGAAATTTGTTTGGAATTTAGCATATAAGTCTTTAAAAATAACCTATTTTACATTACTATTATATGTATATTTCCATGTGTACATTTTGTAATCTTTTTCACATCGTCGGAGGACCTCGTGCGATGACAAGATCCCAAGCGGGGACAGAGTTAGGGTTGAACAGTGCCGAACAATGGTACTTCAAATGGATGAACGCTCTTTGGACGGACAACAATCCCAAGATTTCAATTTTTGAGATAAAATTGTGAGGGATAAACTCTGACATTTTATTAATAAGAATTAATGAAGCACTCTCAAGTAAGAAGGGTACAAATATATTACACATTTTCAAGATTTCATTATCCATCTCTCTCAGGAAGAGGTGGTCAATGGGTTTATAACTAGTGAAAGAAGGTGGGAGACTTTCCATTAATAAGTAAATTCTATCAAAAAATATTTTCATGAGTCGAGATAATGTCATTACACATCCATAAAAAAAAGCTCTAATTTTAAGTTCTTGACAAGAAATTTTCTGCAAATAATCTCTCTCGTGAGTTTTGTAACCCCATCATTCAAAAGGGACAACATCATACCTAACAGTGAATTTTCTTGAACAATATCTATTCTAGGCTTATTGTGTCCCACTCGAAAGTGCTGGAAATAATGAACCAAGATATAATACCCAAGAGTTTAGATTTCTCCTGTTGCAAACTCTCGTTAAGGGTCGTGAGTTTAGTTAAATAAAGGGCCATTTTGATCGATGATGATATTAAAAAGAGAAGGGAAGAAAGAGAGACGAGACTTTTAGCACTACATCTTCTCTCGAAATTTCTGTTTTTATCAATTCTATATTATGAAAGTCCTAAAAAAAAAAGGAAAACCATCCTCCTTTCATCACCAGTTTTCTCAAAGGCTCTGTTTGGATTTTTGAAATTAAGGGAAGAAAGAAGGGATGAAGATAAAATGAAGAGATGAAGAGGTCTCTTCCCTCTTTCTCTCTTTTGTTGTTTGTTTTGACAAAATTTAAAGTTGGGAATGATCTTTTCCTTTTCTTCCTCCAAAAGTGTGGGGTTTGGTTGCACATTGAAAAAGAAAGAGAGAATATTGTGAGCATCCCCAGTCAGCTTACCCCTACTAGTGTTGCTGCTCTGGTTCTTGCTCATGCTCACATTGCTTTTATTGGTTGCCGGGTTGTTTGCGACTGTTGTTACAAGCAGCAGACACCGCCAACTGCTGCAACAGCAGCAGACAGCAGGTGCCGCGGCAGCCAACAGAAAGTAGCAAATTTTAGCAAATTCCAACAATTTCAGAAAACTAGTGCACGTGTATCCAACCGTAGCAACAAGTCTGCAATAGAGAAAACAACTACCAAGAACTGTATCAGGAGATACAAAGAGGCTCAGACTTTCCTCATCATTGTCATTAAGAAGAGTTAGGGGACAAGAGGGAGGAAAATGACGAGATCAGGGAGCAGATCGAACCCACGAGCGGTCCTTGCGAGATGTTCGAACCAAAGATATCAAACACAATAGATCCGAGAGGGAATCGGAGATGGGGGGTGCAAGGTCACCCCACCTCCGGCCGACGCGATGAGGTCGGGGCCAAGAGGGAGGGAGGCAATCAAATCCGAGCAGGTGGGAGCAGATCGAATCCACCAGCGACCACCGCGAGATCGATCCCACCTCTGGCCATCGCGAGGAGATTGACGACGATAGAGAAGCCGTAGGAAGCAGATCAGCATCACGAGGGTGATGAAGAGTAGATCGACGAGGAGATTGGTCGCCCCAAGGATATCGACGATGGCAGAGAGGGCAAGGGAAGAAGATTGACAACGAGGAGATCGTCGCCGTAAGGGGATCGACGAGGAGGAGATCAACTAGGAAATCTGTCGCCACAAGAGATCGATAATGACAAAGAGGGCGTGAGAAGGAGATCACTGGCGGGAAGCAGTCGGAGAGTGGCGGAGATTAGATCTGGAGAATTTCTCTCTTTACACAGTTGAAATGGAAGAGGAATAAACAAATAATTAATCTGCCTTGATCCTCGTGCTCCCTACTTCTTCAGCCCAAATTTGTGCTAAAGAAAATAGAACATCTATTCCTCCAGCTCAGCTCCAGCTCAGTGCTGATTTGAAGAAAGAGGCTCTCTTCCTAAAAAAAAAATAAACACTGTAATAGAAACAGGATACCATGTTGGTTTTAAACTGACGTGGTAAACAATTGATATCCATTCTTAAATAGATGTCTATGTGGGCGACGTAAAAAGTCCACGTCGGTTACCAACCGACGTGGAATATCAACTATTTTACATCGATTGACATAAAACTGACGTGAGAAATAAATTATTTTCTACGTAAAAAATTAATTGTTTATAAAACTCAAGTTTTTCATGATGGTTGTATGTAACAGTTGACTTGGATTATAACATATACGCGTCAGTTTTTTTAGAAACCGATGCTGAAAGTTTAATTTTAGTGTCGATTATTACAAGAACCTACATAAAAAGGTACGAACATGTACAAACAGACAACCTTTTCATGTCGATTTTAAAACCAACCGGCGTGAAAAGTATATATATATATATATATATATATATATATATATATATATATATATATATATATATATATATATATATATATCTTAATTTCACAATATCCTATACATAATATTTGTAAAGTTGTATCATTAATTTCCAAAAGAATTACCTAAATTTTTCTCCATGAAGCAGGTTTACCCGTCGGGTTGGATTGGTCTGATTCATACACATGGTTAGAGTCATGTTCATAAAATTAACAAATTAAATTTTAGTATTAATAAATATTTATTTATATTATGAAATTTTCTTAATTGGTTTAAACACTTACAAGTTAAATATATACAAGATTAAACACTCACAAGTCAATTAGTTTCTTAATTGGTGTTCATACATCGCCTCCAACAAGTCCAACCAATAGATAATACCAAGCGATGGGTCAATCAAGATAAATTCATATATGAGAATTAAATAAAATAACAATTGAACTTTATTTAAAAAAGATTACTACTTACCCCGTATTGTATGGCGCAAGATACAACTGTTGGGTCGATCCATCTCTTAACATTGCAGATGTGACATATCTAACCTTATTGAGAGTATCATCTTCATGGATAAAGTCAAATGTGATATGATATGGACAAATCAAGTTATAAAGTGATTAAAGCTCATATCCACTAACCGATCATATAAAGACCTAAAATTTTCAAAAATTACAAAGATTCATTAAATATAAAATAATTATTATTTAATTCCTATCAATGAATAAACTTTTATGACTCACTTGATATAGGCACAAATGCATGCAACACTAATCTCCATCTGGGCAACGAACCTCTCAAGTTCATCACGTTCAGGATTAAGGGCATAAGCTCCGTTCTAAATACATCTATAGAGATGAGAACGGTGACCAGGTTTACATCTCCCATGAGCCTCGCAAATGCTGCCACTGCAGCCAGACTACTATCACTTTCTAGCGCAGGCTGTTGTGGCTGGGTGACTGACTGGAATGTATGGTCTTTCCCTGGAGTCTCTTGGGGTGCCACCTTTTTTTCTTTCATCGTTGCCTATCACGATACAAGGCTATTAGTCAAAATTAATATTTAAAATTACAAATATTTATTTTAAAATTAAGACTTGTACTTTAAATTTGATAAAAGTACCCGGGCATCTAAAGTGATAAGTTTCTTCGGCCAAGAAAAAAAATCACTGATAGCATCACGGACGGTTGTAAATTCGTCATGTGGAATCGGTAGAAGAGTATCCATATCCACTGGATCCACTATGCTCACTCTTACATTATCGGATCCAAGTGGCCCAGTATGAATAAATTGATCATCGCCGATGTTGAAAGCTCTTCCGTGCATCATAACACTATTATCGTTTTCGATTGCCAAAGTAACCAGAAAAGAACCATCCTATGACAACCAAATAATATAAAAGTGGTGTCAAATTAATAATAATAGCTAAGTGGTGTCAAATTAGCCGGAAGAAAATTAGTGGTGATAACCAAATTATATATGTGTATGTACATGTATGTGTGTAACAGAAGAGAACCAGCAGTGATAACCAAATTAGATAAGATTGCCTTTGGAATTGAGGATAATTCATTTTCAATTGTGCAACTTCCGTTCCCGCTTTGTGGTGGATAAGGATAGTGGTGTTGCGGCGGATAACTATGCATCTTCCTTTGTATTTTCCATCGCATTTTTTTTAGTTCCAACATAAAAGAAGCCTTCGAGGTCTCTTCTCACCTCTTCCAAGCCTATTCTTGAAGCTCCCTCTCCTTTGCAAGTTTACTCTCCACCAATCTATCCACTTCATAGTCTATAATAGTACTGCAACATTGGCGAGATGCACGGAAGTAACTAGTGATGGTAGCCCCTTATCTGATGCCTCTAACATGACCGGGGTGCTCAAGCTTACCCATTGACATCAAAATGTTATTCATCCCAAATGGTCGAATGTCTCTCATGATCGCTGACTGAGAAAAATGGTCTTAGGGAAAGAAATTATAATCAATAATTATAAAAGTCTAAAAACAGTTATTTATTAACACGTTATGAAAAGTTCATTGTAAAAACTTACAATTTCACTTACAATAGCTTGACTTTCATCATTAATGTATAAACCGTCTTTCTTAACCCTACCTTGAATCCAAAACTCATGTCGGAGAATTGAGGATTCCGTGAAACCTTCCTCACTAGATCTCTGGGCTAGCTGTTATACAATAAATGTAGACAAGTTATAAGTAATAATTCATAAAAGATTATGAAAACATTAAAAATCAACAATCAAAAAACACTCTTAGCAAATCTTATTCAAACTGGGCATATCCCTTTCGAGATAGTAGGTGGGGATAGATGTTCACCCCTCAAATTTCTTTATTTTTTTAATTTAAAACGTATTTTAAAAAATATTAAGTAAGAATTATAATTTCATGAATTGATCAATGCAAATATAAAACAATTTTGTATTTATGTGTGGACCTGAAAATCTGCAGTAGAACGTTGGGCCACGAAGCATTCTCAGACATCCACCTCAACGAATTCATACTATCTCGGAGGGATTTGGGTTTCACCAGTGGCGATGAACTCACTTGTCTGCATGTTTTTGAACTGTCTCCACATCTTTTTTGTTAACATTATGAAGGCATACCTTCTACTCTCAACCAAGTCAAATACAGTCTGCAACAAGTCAAATTAATTATTAATATTAGTAAATAATTAATATAATTTATATAAACAATTAAATTTTTCTGAATTTACTTACAGAAAGATCATCCCAAATATTGTTCTTCATCTCTTATGGGATATCATGCAAATTCTTGATGTCAATTGGCACATAATGGCAAACAACACAACAAACATAACCCATTAGTTTCTTTTCGATCCTTCTAAGCGGGATACCCGTATTATTGAACTCAACCAGATATTTCCTGCCTTGGTTCATTAATAAGATGACATCACCCATCTTAGTGATGCCTCAGGTCCTCTTTTTTTCAACACTTTAACTGCTATCCCTTGGATCCATGTGCCTATTAAGAAATATAAGTAAAGAAAATTAGAACCTCATTAATAATATATAAAAGTAAGAACTATTAACAAAAAAATATGCAAACTATTGTAAATAGACAAAAAATTTATATGCAAACTACTATATAACACGTATGTAAAAAATAAATAGACATACCCAATGTTCTAAATATCCCCGATATAACCCTGATATTGCGCCGATATTGCGTTTACGGCACCTAGCAGTAATGATTTGGTACATCTAAACTGATATAGCAATTTTCACCCAAAATCGGCGATAAATCGGCATGGACCCGATATATCGGCCGCAATTTCGACGATTTTGGACCCGATATAGCGTTCACACTCAATTTCTAGGTTAGATATTTGAGTAATTCGAGCGATGTGACAATATGACATTTGTGAAGATTCTACATTTGGATAGTGATTATGTATTTATAAGCTTAATGCAAGTTATCGAGTTAAGTATATCTTAAACATATAAGTATGATGTTTTATGTAGTTTTATATAATTTATGCATATATTGTCTTATTGAGATGCAATTTAAGACAACAAGATATGTATATTTACAGTCCGATTTTGACATCCGATTTTTGAAAATATCTCCGATATGTCCCCGATATATCCCCATCCCCGATAAATTTTCCTGGCCGATGTAGCCGCTGTAGCCGCCATTTAGAACACTGGACATACCTTTATATTTTTTTTTTTTTTTTACTACTTTTCACTGCCAATATTCCTTCAAAATGATCTGCTCATATGTATAACTCGTTATTTTTTACATTAACATTACAATCATCAACATTAACATTATCCCCTCTTGTTATTCCAAAAGAAATAGAGGGAATCTCATAAATATTATCCCATGTATCGTTTCTGGCCTCACAATCAAGTGTAATTTTTGGCTTCGTTGAAAGAACAATGGACTACTTTCTATCGGCTGGATTTGTGATGTAAAACACTTATTTTTCATGTGATGTCAAAATATGTCCTCTTTGTAATCCTCTTTGTTTAGATTTACTAGAATGAATCATAACTCGTCGATCTTGATGTCATTATTATTCTCTACCCACTTATAACGTAAAACAGGAATACGAAATATGATATAATTTAACTCCCATATGTCCTCAATCACCCCATAGTATGACATGTTTGCAAATATAGGTTTGTCAATATGTATTGATGAGCTATTAAGATCACTCCACTGTTTTGCACAGTACACCTATCATCATATGTTTTTGTGTAAAAATGACAATCATTTGTAGGATATCAACGATAAAACAAGACGTCCATGCGAGGCCCATTAGCTAACCATCTCAAAGTTTTAGAAATACAGTTTGATTTAGTTGACAATTGATTAGCAACTCGATTTCAAAACCAAATAATGAATGTTTTATTGTATTCATCAATTACCCACTTCTCCTTTTTTATTTAATTGGATTAATGCATCTTATATATTTCATGTGCTCATTTATGTATGCTTGTACTTCATCAGTGTTATTCAAGGCATATCTATATGCTTGGCAGACTAAGTCACGACTGACAGTAACTACCCCAACTAAAATTTTATCATTGGCATATGTTGCTTTAGTACACACCCTCTTAGAAAATTTTAAAGTTTCAATATTTGATAAGTATTCATTGCAAAATTCAACCGCCTCTTCATATGTGTAACATTCAACAATGCAACTTTCGGGTCAATTTTAATTTTTTACATACTCTTTTAATATTTTCATGTATCGCTTAAATGAATACATCCACCTTAAGAAGAACGGACCGCATATTTTGATCTCTCTAACCAAATGAACTATTAGATGCATCATGATATTAAAAAAATGAAGATGAAAATACATCTCAAGCTGGTACAGAGTAACAACAACATTCTTCTGCAACTCTTTGGGTCAATTACATTGCTACATCGCATTGAAGAAAAGACAAAGTCGGGTAATAGCATTAAGGACATATGTTGGTAATACAGAATGTATAGCCATAGGTAGTAACTATTGCATCAATGCATGACAATCATGTGATTTCAATCCAACTAGTTTTAACTCTTTCATAGACACAAGACTTTGAATATTTGATAAGTAACCACTTGGCACTTTAATTCCAGTAAGACACTGAAATAATTCTATCTTCTTCTTTGTAAACAAAGTATGCTTGTGTCCTTTCTCGCTATAGCCTGACAAGTTTTCATATGCTGAAAAATCATTAATTATCCAAAGTAATATAGCTCGAAGCTTAAATTTTGTTGATGATATGCATCGAATACTTCAACACCTTCTTCCCACATTGTCTTTAAGTCTTCAATAAGAGGTATCAAATAAACATCTATATTATTTTCTGGCTGTTTGAAACCCGAAATTAGCAATGACAATCCTATAAACTCGCATTTCATACACAACCAGAGAGGAAGATTATAAATTATCAAAACAACTGGCCATGTGATGTGTGTGCTGCTCATGTTACCATAAGGGTGCATTCTATCAGGCGAAAGACTTAGTCGGAGATTTCTTGCACCACAACCAAAATCAAAAAACTTTAAATTAATCATATTCCATTGCAGTGAATTAGCAGAATGCCGAAGCATATAATCAGAACTCCTCACGTCTGAGTGTCGCATCAAATTTTTTGAATGTTCTGCATTCCTAAACATGTGTTTAAATCTAGGCATTACTAAAAATGTCATAATTCCTTAGCTAGAATTTTATTCTTACTTTTCTTGTACCTATCCACTTCACAAACTAGACAGCTCTCGAAACCTGCATAATCCTTTCTGTATAAAATACAATCATTAAGGCAAGCGTGTATCCTCTCGTAATTCAGGCCTATAGAGCACAGGATTTTCTTGGCATCGTATATATAATTTGGAAGTTCATTATCCTTGAGAAGCATATCTTTCAAGAGACTTAATAAGATCATAAAACTCTTATGGCTCCACTCATTTTCTGCTTTCAAATTGTACAATCTCAACATTGCAGACAATTAAGTGAATTTTAAACAATCAACATATAAAGATTTTTCTACATCATCTTTCAGGCTCTTGATTGAGTGTAGGTGATCCATAAAGTGTTCTTCTATATCATAAATCATGTCTTCTAATTATCACCCTTATTTCAATCAACTTCTTTTTTTATCACATCTTCTATCATCTGAAGCAATCTATTTTTCCCTTGTACTCTCACCATGCCATATCATTTTGTATAATCTTTGTCAATCCCATTAATGAATAAATAGTATTTTAGTACTTCAATCGTAACTTTGTTAAGACAACTGCATCTTATGTAAGGATACTTAGTACGATTAGCTCCATTGGCATGCTCAACTGTAAACTTAATAAAATCCTCTACACTATTCCAATATTCGATATTTAACCTATTAGCATTCATCCATCTCCGATCCATCTTTACCTAATTAGTCTAGACATCAAAAATAAAATATTAAATTAACAACAGAAAGTTCACCAAAAGAGGGTGAATAGGTGAAGTACTAATCAAATAAGAAACTTAAAACTTTTGCACTAACACAAATAATTTTCAAAAAGTGAAGCCAAATTCTTAGTGAAGGGTCCTATAATTTTTCTCAAGATTCTTTTTTTTTATAAGAGTTGAGGTGCTTCAATAGCTCTCTTAGATCAATACAAGTGTATGCACAATAGCAGTATCAAGCATGTATATATAAATGAGCAATAAGAGAATTACAAGATATAAACGAGAGTAAAGTTGAGAGATAGCCAAATGCAAATACAAACATATGTTTCAAGATTCGAGTACCAAGATCTATGCCCCCACCTTCACCGAGTGAAGGATTTTCACTATCTCCACAAAGGATGCACACTTCAATCCTCTACACAAGAGAAAGCACAAAGCCAATGCATAAAACAATCACCTCTATACAAGATGGAGGGCACAAAGCCAATACTCCTTTACACAAGAAGAAGGCACAAAGCCACTTGCAAAAAGTAAAGAAAAAAGAGTTTACAATCCCCACAAAGATCAGAAACCAATAATCTCACAATACCAGATCCTAAAGAATAGATTTTTTAATGATAGCTCAAGCTTGTGAGAAAACAAAGAATTTAAAAATTAATCTCTTTAGAAAACAATTTGGAAAAACTTCTTTGATGATATAAAAATTAGAAGAACAAAACTTGTATTTCTCAGAACTTGTTTTCAAAACTTTTTCCAAAACTCAAAAAAACTTGAAGAATAAGCTTGAAAAAATTTGAAATACTTTTTGAAATAATGTGAATGTTTTTGGCTCAAAAACTATTGCACTAGGGTCATCAACAGTACTCTATTTATACATTTACTAAATATGGCCGTTAGAAATCCAAATCAAGAAATTAACACATAAAACACATTTTAGTTTTGAAATATAGAATGAACATTTTAAAACTGTTATTGATAGGCCAAGAGTGTTGTCGATAACTCAGTGTGCAACGGTTATAATTTTAGACATTGTGGAGCTTGCCTATCGAAAGCTTGATAGGACTGTCGACAGATAACTGATACATGACTGTATCAGCTGTCGGTAGCTGAAAAATCCTGTCAACAGATAGCTCCAAAACACTGAAAGCACTGCCCTCTCTTAGGGTCATCGAAAGCCCAATCATATTAAGCTGTCGACAACTCTATTAAACTGTCTGCAGGTAGAGTTAAAACCTTTAAAACATAAATATGAGCTTTTATTTTTTCTATTAAAATTCATTTTAATTCAAAATAAATTTCTATAACATCTACAAAAATAAGTTCATATAAATACAATGAAGTACAAATTTGTTAATCAAGAATCAACACATATAACAAACATGTGAACTTGTTTTTGAAATATAGAAAAACATTTTAAAAAATAAAACATATTTTCAAAACAATAAATTTTAAATTGAAATTCAAGTTTTTACAAAACTTGCATAAATACAAAAACAAGTTATTGAAACTCAATTGAAGCACTGATGCGCAAAGACAAACTCCAATACACACATAAACCAATATAAACTTGTTTTTGAGAAAATTTTTAACTACCAGGCCTAGTTAACCCTGATTTTGTTGGTAACCATCAGGATAAAAAATATAATTATATAGAGGCTTATATAAAATAATATTTCTTCAAATTTTTATTATTTTAAATTAAAATTTTGGGTATTCTAAACACATGGTACTATATAAATATACGTGTATAATTTAAATAAGCCTTTCAGACCATGGATCATATAAAGTTATATTTGTTTAAAATACATCCTTGTATTTCTAACGCTACAAATACAAGTATATACCATGGGTATTTTCCCTTAAAGAAAATCTCATTTGGTAAGTGGTGAGAGTAGGTGAGCATGTCATGGTGTATTGGATGGCTAGGATTACACCTCGAACCTATTTTGCCAAGTGTATTAGAGGGAGAATTAACGGTATGGACACTTGTGTTGGGCTTTTTAATAAAACCAAACACATTTACTCATTCTCCTTCCACAATAGAGAGAACTGAAACCAGCCCTCATCTCTCCAAATCCCTGATCTTTCTTCTCCTATCATCTCATCTTGTTCCCTCTCATTTTCATTTTTCTCTCCCTGCTTTCATTCCCTCTCCCAATTCTCCCCAGGCGACGCGCGCGCAGTGGCTAACGGCTACAGTGCGGCGCGCGGGACGTCGGTAGCATAGCGGCGTGCATCAAGGGAGAAGTCAAACACTTTGACTATAGTGAGGATCTCGAGCATCCAACAACATTAGTGCATGGATCTTCGCTCTTTTCCCAAAATTCTGTGGTTAATCAAGGTAACAAGAAAAGTTTTGGGTAAAAGAATTTAAACTCTAGATAAACTTTAAATGAATCTGACGCTATTTCATTGTGTGGTTAATCAAGGGATTGTACATCACATTTCGAGGACGTGTTCAAGACCTTGTCACCAAAATCTTCTTGAACAAGTGAGGAGACCCAAAACCGTCAAGTCCCCATTCTTGATATGTGATTAAATCATAGTAAAAATGGGAAATTTTAAGAATTGGTTGTCGTTTTCTTTAATTAAACTATAATAGCAAAGGAGAATAAGAGGTTGCTTGCATTAACATGTTGTTGGTTAACTTACCACCGATTTAATTAAATATAAATGGTACAAGACAAATATGCTCATCAATTAGGGAAATGTTAAGTGTCTACATGATATCGGTAAGATTGTGATGGTTCATGAACACTAAACTTGCATGCATAAATAATTATAGGACTATCGTGTTCATATGCATGCATTTATGTTGATCCCCTAAGAGCGATTCTTGCGGATTTCTGTGAGAACTTTCATGTGGGCCGTCAGATATGATAGAGATCTGGTTTTATTTGATTTGACTGGTCAGATCCGACGGCCAACATGAAAGTTCTCAAAGAAATCTGTGAGAACCAGTCTTAGGAGATCAGCTCCCTACACGCACACACGCGCGCGCGTGCGCGCGCGCGCACACACACACACACACACTTGTATCCTTCCAAAAGGATTTAAGGCGAATCTTTTTCACTCAAAAATCAACATCCAACATTCCAATACAAGATCTACTCCGTTGAAGTTGATCTATATTATTTCAAGTATCTATAAACTAAAAATCAATTATATTTAAATACCTTTCGCCTATGCATCAAGTAGGGAAAAACAGACAGCTTAAATAGTGAGTCGGTTAGTTTAACGATGTACAACATTTGAAACCCAATAAAAATTGGTTTGAAAGGGTTTTTAAAGATTTAGATCATAATCAAATGGCCATATCGAGAATTTTTATGTCTAAAGACATAGATCTAACCAACTCACTGCTTTCAGCCATCTATTTTACGTCGCTTGATAGATGGATAAAAAGTATTCAAAATACTTGTTTTTGGTTTATAGATACTTGAAATAATATAAATCAACTTTAACAGAGTGAATCTTATATTCGAATATCAGAGAGTTGTATTTGAGTTGGAAGGATTTGGGCTCAAATCCTTTTAGAAGGACACTTGATAGACTTGTGTCTATAAGGGTTTTGAATGTCAGGATGTTGAATTTCAATGGGAAGGATTCAAGCTCAAATCCTTTTGAAAGGAGCCAAGTGTGTGTGTGTGGTGTGTGTGTGTGTGTGTGTGGGCGCGCGCGCGCATGTACGTGTATGTGCTTGATTACAATTAATATAGAATTATATGTATGGGAACATTAACGTGTGTGTATCAGTGTATATGAATAAGTGGTAGACGATAAACACTAATAGATGTTCGTATAAATGAGCATGTGTGAACCACGTGGGATTTGTTGACTTCCAAATATCGAAGGAAGGGCCTAACAGAAGCCGGTGGGGTAAGAAGACAATGTTATTAAAAAGAAAGGCTGAGCCATGGGATAAGAAGATGGTGTTATTTGAAGGAAGGGCCCGCAAGAGCCCGTTGGGATTAGAAGACTGTGTTATTAGAAGAAAGGGCCCGGTGAGAACCAGTGGGGATTGAAGACAGTGTTATAGAGTAAACGAAAGGTGTGTATGGGAATAAGTAATGTGTGTCCCTTTCCTTTTTAATAAGCAAAACAGTTGGGATTTCTTTTGGACATGGTAATATTCGAATACCAGTTAACTAGAATGACATAAATATCTAAGCAAATTATGTATGGTAGTTGAGATATTTATTGATCATCATATTAGTAGTGGCACATGCTTACATGTATATGTTTGTTATATTCCTCCTTAAAACGTTATATTCTTCCATTAAACGATGAACTATATAAACTTGTGCATACACTTCTTCTCTTTCACAAGCTAGTCTCTCTCTCTCTCTCTCTCTCTCTCTCTCTCTCTATATATATATATATATATATATATATATATATATATATTATATATATATATATATATATATATATATATATATATATACACACACACACACACACACACATATCTATATACATATGCATATATGTACATACATATATATACATACGTATATATATACATACATACATACATACATACATACATACATATATGTACATATATTACATATGTGTGTATATATATAGATATGTGTGTGGGGAGGGGGGCAAGGTTACAATACACCTAGATGTAACTAAGTTAAATTACACACACCTCTTTTCACCACATAAAAATCTTGCTTGGTGAGATACAAACAAAATTAATTGAATGGTCCCCACAAGGTGTT